>UNSF01000123.1:0-256695 GCA_900538255.1 Ulva mutabilis | reverse complement strand
CATGGTTCACACACATATACGCCTCTGGCCACAGAAATGCAGGCACAGCTGCTTGCAGCAGGCTTGCCCTCACACTCCTGTTTAGCACACCGATCTTTCTCTCCACCATTCCATTGGACTCATGCTGGCCCGTGGCAGTGTACGTGTGCTCAATGCCACGCCACGCGAGGTACTGAGCCAGCTGGTTAGAGCTGAAACTCCACCACCCTGGTCAGTGTGCAGGCCTCCGCACCCCAACCTCTCTATCATACACGATCTGAGTGCGGATTCGCTCAATCAGCAGGCATATCATTTCCGCAGCCCCACTCTTGGACTTCAATGGAATCACATGGGAGTACCGGGAGTACTCATCCACCACTACCAGGATGTAGTTCATACCCCCGATTCCTACTGGCTTGATCTGCCCTGCTAGATCAGCATGCAACACTTCCCCAGCATAGGTGGCATTCTCCGTCACCTTGCCCCCGTGCTGTGCTCTATCGCCGCTTCTCTGTTCAGCCACGTGGCAACCATGACACTGAAGCGCTACCCCCGTAGGTTTCAGCATCTTCAGGTCATACAGTTGTGGGTTGTCTCTCATCAACTGGAGTACCCGATTGCCAGCATGGTGAAAGGCGATATGCACTAGAAATGATGGATCAACCTGAAAGGAATAACCTTGTTCATTCGGTACACCGGTCACCGCAGCAACTTGCTGCTGCTCACGTACCCATTTCCCATTCCTATGAAACAAGTTATTCGCACTTGTCCAGGCTGCTCCTCTATCTACCGGTCGCATTTGCCATATCGGCCTGCCTTTCCCACAGAACCATGTCAGAGTAGGTTTTCCATCCTCATCCTCACCCTGCTCACAGTTCCTGTGGAACCCATAGCTCTGGTCATGAAACCCAGGCATCACTACCCGGTTTGCATGCTTGCCCGTATGCAAGTATATCTCAGACTTTTTCAACTCCTTTGTTGAAAGGATGTTGATAGGACTGGCCGGCACCCAGTAGACGTTGGTCAACTCTATGTCTACTGGTGTGATAGTGCCCTGTGCACTCACATACTCTCCCAGATTAGCTCTGATCGTGCCCACACCATACATGTCTAGCCTGCCCTGGTCAAGAGGCTGACACTGCGGCATATCTGGTGGCTTGATCTCGCAAAACATATCATAGTCAAAGCATATGTTTATGTCTGAGCCACTATCTATTAGGAAAGTGTACGGCATGTTGGGAGACGGCCCATCAGCACAGTCAGCTCGCAGCTTATCTAGGTCAACTACAGCTACCTGAGGGCCACCGCGGCCTCTGCCACGGCCTCGCCCTGCAGCTGCTTGCTTCTGCAGGAATTGTTTGACCTCTGCGGAGAGCAATGGACAATCCTTTTGCACATGTCCAGGCTTATCACAGTTGAAGCATTTCCTCTTTTCTGCTCCCCCTGCTGCCCCTGCTCCCACAGCTGCTACCTGTGGGGGTGAACCTTGGCGACCAACGTAGCGTCCACCTCGGTACCCACGTCCCCCATGGCGCTGTTGTCCACCGCGATCGTCCCGTGGGAATCGCGACGGACCCTGCTTGCTGTTCGTCTGGGCATGTGTCAACAGCGTAGACACTATCTGCTGCACTGGCATGGCCTGCAGCATGGGCTGCAACAGGCTGTACTCTTTGTCTACTGCCAGCAACCGTGATCTGTACAACTGATCAGACACAGACTCACCCAGTCCTCTCATCTGGTTTACTATGCCCACCACCTCATTCACATGCTTCTCCAGCGGCTTGCCAGCCTGCTGGGTACTGCTGAGCTGGTGATACAGCTTCTGTATTTCTACCTCCACTGATGGCATATACTTAGCATGCAGCAACGACCAGACCTCATGGACGAAACTACAGTCTGCCACGAATTCTCTATCCTCCTTTGGCAGTGTGGTGAACAACCAGTGCATGACTTGCTCATGAGCCTGGCTGCTCTGAGCAAGCGGATCATTGACTAGCAGGCTACTCTCACCCACCATCTTCGCCCAGCTCTCTACCTCCTTCTTAAATACTCGGAAGTGATCAGTCTTATAGTGCCACACCGGAATCTGTTCTTCTCTACTAGAGATTTCCCCGGTACTGGCCTGGGCATGGCAAGCGACAGCGCTTGCGCTAGCGTGCTTACGTCAATTGATCCAGCCGTAGCTGGTACTCCTGATGACATCGCAGCCTGCGAAGGCTGCGGTATCGGAGGCGGTATCTGTTGGGTCATCCACGCAGCTGGCGCTGCGAGATGTGCTGGCTGTGTTCCTTGCGCCGCAGCCTGAGCTCCTGCTTCCCCCGTAGGATCAGCATTTCCCGGCAATGCTGCCTGCAGAGGACCTGCATTGGGATACCCGTAGGTCCCAACGCGCTGTTCTTCCCCGTAGGTCACGAACTGGTCCTCCGCGGCCTGCTCGCGGCGCGCTGTGGAACGTGTGTGGTGGCGAGGACGAACTTCTTCTCCATCCTCGCCGTCAGAGCCAATAGATCCCTGGCGAGATGCCATTGGGACTTCTCGGCGTGGTGGCATCCTGCAACACGACCTTCGTGCGTCGCAGGACACGCAGACCCGTAGGCCTTTCTGCGAGACCAGTACCCTGACAGAATGCAGTCCAGCCGTAGCGTTATGCATCTGTGTACTCTAGTCTCTCTACGGACTCTACAGCTAAACGCTAGAGCGGTGTGAATCGCTCATCGGGACGCTCAGCCGTAGCCGTAGACCCCTGGACTCTATCGCAAGCATACAACCATCGCTAGAATACCCACAAACATCACCGATACCATGTCGTAATTCAGTAGACCGTAGCCCGTAGGCACTGTGGGATCTAAGCATGGCGTAGTGTGGCAGAATGTGCACTGTGAGTCTACGATGTTCGCTCGCAGCAACATGCAACGTCACAGCCTGCCATTCAGCCAGTCAAACACAACTGTTACAGCTTCACATATTGTACACTACTTAAGCCGTATGGATCTCACCTGTGGCAGAATGTGCACTGTGAGTCTACGATGTTCGCTCGCAGCAACATGCAACGTCACAGCCTGCACTTCGCACACAGCACAATCAATGTCCTAGGTATCAATGCCAACTCACAGCAGTATGCAAACAAAGTCCAAGAGACACGTACCTGCCATTCAGCCAGTCAAAACACAACGACTGGTGAACTGGCAGTCAGTCCTATATGTGACAGCGAACTTGCTGATCACCATGCAAATCTATGCATCAACGTCCTACTCCCGCAGTCTCATGCATGCATTGCTGCACTGCACCTGCGGCCACACCAACGACTAGCTTGCACTCAGTTGCCTAAAGCCTAGATCTGCCACACACCCCCTCAAAGCACTGTCGCTTGGTGGTGGCTTCAAATACCCAGCAATTGCATTGGTCAGCATAGGCCCGGACAATGCCTTTGTCAGCATGTCAGCCTTCTGCTCCTCAGTAGACACAAATTCCACCGACACCTCACCACGCAAGTACCTGTTCCTAATGAAATGGTACTGCACATCAATGTGCTTGGACCTGCCAGCTACTCCAGCAGTCCTCTGCTTCATCAGCTGAAGCGCACTCTGGTTGTCACAGTACAATGGCATGCACTGAACCTTACCGTAGACATCACTCAGCAGCTTCCTCACCCACAGTGCTTCCTTCACAGCCATTGCTGCTGAGATGTACTCCGCTTCACTCGTAGACGTCGCCACCACCGTCTGCAGCTTGGATGCCCACAGAATCGGCCCTCCGTTCATCGTCATCAGCATCCCTGAAGTGCTCTTCCGACCATCAAGCTCTCCTGCCAGGTCTGCATCTGAGTAGAGCCGCATCACCGCCTCTCGTGGCATGCCCAGCTCCTTGAAGTCCGCCTCAGTGTATGCCCGCACCCCCTGCTCTCCACGTGGAGGACTGTACTGGTACATCAGCCCCCAGTCCCAGGTCCCTCGCACGTATCTAAGCACACGTTTCATTGCCGCGAAATGGCACATCTGTGGGGCTCGACATGAATCGACTCAGCACCCCCACAGGATATGCGAGATCTGGCCGTGTGTGAGTGGAGAGGTACAGCAGTGCACCCACCGATTCTGAGTAGCCCGCCTTGCGCTGGTCATCATCCGTCAGTGGCGAGCCAGACGTCTTCTGCAGTTTGTGTCTTTCCTCCATCGGCGTCGCCTTGGGCTTGCAGTCCCACATGCCTGCCTTCTCCAGCATGCGCTTGGCGTACTGCCCCTGACTCAGCATCACCCCCTGGCCCTTCACTTCTGCCACCTCCTGCCCCAGAAAGTAGCTCAGCTCGCCCAGGTCTTTCACTTCAAAAGTGCTTGCTGAGGTCCGCAACTGCCTTGTCATCTTCCCCCTCAGCTGCCAGGATGGCAGCATCGTCGACATGGACCAGGAAATACACCCTGTCGCGTCCAGTCCCTCGAATGAACAAGCACGGATCATGATCTGACTCCGTGTACTTGTCGCTGATCATCGCCTTTGTCAGCTCTTCATTCCAGGCTCGCGGCGCCTGCTTCAGCCCATACAGAGCTTTCCGCAGCCTCCACACCTTGTTGCCTTGCCGCAGCTCGGGCGGCGGGCGCACGTACACCACCTCCTTCAGGTCCGCATGCAGAAACGCTGTCTTCACGTCCACCTGCCGCAGCTTCAGCTTGGGATCTGCCGCTTTCAGAGCCAGCATCAGCCTGAAGGTTGCGCTCTGGGCCGTCGGCGCGAACAGATCGCCGTACTCCCCCTCCTGCTGAAGGTTGCCCATTGCGACGAGCCGGTACTTGTGCCTCACAAGGTTGCCTTTCTCATCAAACTTCAGATCGCACACCCCCTTCGACGGGAGCGCCTTCTGACCGGGCGGCAGATCACATTCCTCGATCACGCCCTTGCCCCTGAGTGAGCCATACTCTTCATCTTTGGCACTCACCCAGACCTCCCTGTCTGGTCGCTTCATCGCCTCCTGATACGACTTCGGTGCGACCAGCAGGTCTTCATCACTTGCAGTCTGCACCCCCTCAGCCACAAACAGCTGAGCCTGGTACGGCAGATTCGGCGGATTTCTGGCACGCGCCGGGTAGCGCCTCTGGCCACCTGCCCCAGCGGCCCCTCCGCCTCCATCATCATGCATGGGCTCATCCTGCCCATCGTCACCGGAACCATCATCAGGGTTCCCCTCAGCATCAGCACCGGCCCCCCGGGTCCTCACCCTGGCCGTCCCATGCTGCATCTGAATCATCGTCACTCAGGGACCACTCATCACTGTCCTCCAGAGTCACGTGGTCTGCGTCCTCATCACCTGCTTCGTCATCAAACAGGATGAGTTCATCGTACTCTGTCTCCGGCAGCGCCTCTTCTGGCTCTCTGGGGCTGCTGCAGCTTCTCGTCCTCACGGAACGAGACATCCGCACTGTCCGACAGCTTCCACACACCCTTCGCTTTGTGCATCACTGTCCAGGCCTTCATGTGTCTGGGGTAGCCGACGAAGATCACGTCTCTGCTGACATCGTCCAGCTTGCTGCGCAGCTCTGACGGAATGTGCTCCGTCGCCTTGCTCCCGAACACCCTCAGGTGTGACACATCTGGCACCTTCTCCCAGAACAGCTCATGCGGAGTCTTGTTCTGGCCTTCTGTCGGCACCAGGTTGCGAGTATATGCTGCCGTGTCCATTGCTTGTGGCCAAAGCCGCTTCGGCAGACCCGCATCCTTCAGCATCGCACGCGTCCTCTCAGACAGCGTTCGGTTGATCCGCTCTGCTCTGCCGTTCTGCTGCGGTCTTCTTGCCACACTGTGCTGCATGATGATGCCCCGCTTGCTGCACCACCACTTCAGCTCGCCCTTGAACTCAGTGCCGTTGTCCGAGCGAATAATTTTCACCCACATTACAGGCTTCTGCGGTGTCTGCAGCTGCCTCTCCCACTCTTTCAGGCGCGTCACCAATGCTTCTGCGACCTGATCCTTTGTGCGCACACAGATGACTTCAGCATAGCGGCTGTAGTCGTCCAGCAGCGTCACTGCATATCTCTCTCCTTTCCAGCCCCGGCACCCGGATCTCCATCATATCCGTGTGCACAAGCTGTAGCGGCGCCTCTGCCTCTGAGTCTGAGCGGGGGTAGTGTGCCCGCGGCTGCTTCGCCAGAGGACAAATCTCACATGCCTTGGCATCATCGGCTGGCCACTTCACCTCGCCCATGCCGGTCACCACCTTCTCGGCGCGTCGCAGATTCTGCATGCCCACATGGCTGTAGCGTCTGTGCCACAGCTCCGCCTGCTTGGCCACGTACGCGTGGGGCTGGATGACGATTGGCTGACGTTTCTGGTACCATGTGACAGTTCATATAGTACAGCCCGTCCCGCAGTGTTCCCGTCAGCACCACATCTTCATCGGAATCACGAACTGTCAGCTGACCTCGTCTGCCTTCCCATGAACCGTTGACGGAGTTCACGTAGCCACCTGACAGCAGATTCATGTCCATGCTCGGCACGCATAGCACATGCTTCAGCGTCACAGTTGACCCATTTTCCATCTCCAGCAACGCCTTGCCCGCGCATGCCACCACGTGCTCTTCCTTCCCCGCTAGAGTCCACAATGTCAACCGGCGTGTCCTCCTTGTCGTGGACCAAGCTCAGGTCACTCACAAAGTTGTGAGTCGCGCCTGTGTCGAACACTAGCATGTCCGGCCTATCTGCACGGACCGTTACAGTCGCCCGCTGCGACTCTTGCATCTGCCCTGACCGACAGTGCTTTTCCGGGCTGAGAACTCTCCTTACCACCTGCCCCTTCACGCTGCTGATCCCGGAACCACTTCATTTCCCGACCCGCAGACATGTCATCTTTCCTCTTTCTGCATGCTCGCCATCTGTGGCCATCCTTACCACAGTAGTGGCATGGCCCCTGCGTCGGAGCCCGCGCCGCGGCCGCATGCCCTGTTAACTTTCGCTCTGGCAGAAATGTTACGAGATCCTTGAAGGTATCGCAGATGACCTCCAATGACGCTCCACGCCGCACATCCGGCGCCCAGTTGTGCCCAACCACACTTCCCAATGTCGGTCTTATGCCCTTGACAAACTGACTGACAAGAAGAGTTTCCTGACCCTGCATGCCCGCGTCCTCGAAGTCCTCGCGGAGCATCAAGACCTCATCAATGTACTTTTGGACACTCTTATCTCCTTGTCGCAGGTCGTTTGCTTTCTGCAACAGGGCGTGTCTGCGCATGTATTGGTTCCCTTCATGCTCATGATGCAGCGCCTGCCACGCCGCCATCGTTGTTTGCGCGCCCTGAACCCGTTCTCAACAACGCTTCTTTCAGACCGAACTTAATGACCGCCCTAGCCTTCCTGTCCTCGGCTACCCCGGCGTCATCATCCTCAGCTGGCTCCTCGGTCAGCCATCTTTCCCACCCCTTCATGGTGAGGGCTGCCTCCATGTGGCGAACCACTGACGGAAGTTACCGTCCCGCCCCAACTGCTGGATCCGACCCACGCCACTGCCAAATCCGACATCCCCCATATTGCCACCCAGTTAACGGCCTGGCCACGCAAACAGTTACGTATTGCGTCGGGATTTGTTGCCCAGTTACGGCACAACTACGGAATTTGTCTGCAGCGGGTTCACACTCTCGTGACGGGCCCCATAACCTGTGGCAGAATGTGCACTGTGAGTCTACGATGTTCGCTCGCAAGCAACATGCAACGTCACAGCCTGCCATTCAGCCAGTTCAAACACAACTGTTACAGCTTCACATATTGTACACTACTTAAGCCGTATGGATCTCACCTGTGGCAGAATGTGCACTGTGAGTCTACGATGTTCGCTCGCAGCAACATGCAACGTCACAGCCTGCACTTCGCACACAGCACAATCAATGTCCTAGGTATCAATGCCAACTCACAGCAGTATGCAAACAAAGTCCAAGAGACACGTACCTGCCATTCAGCCAGTCAAACACAACGACTGGTGAACTGGCAGTCAGTCCTATATGTGACAGCGAACTTGCTGATCACCATGCAAATCTATGCATCAACGTCCTACTCCCGCAGTCTCATGCATGCATTGCTGCACTGCACCTGCGGCCACACCAACGACTAGCTTGCACTCAGTTGCCTAAAGCCTAGATCTGCCACACGTAGCCATGCGCAGGGGGTCGCGCTGTCACATACCTGGCTGGTGTACAGGCCTCCGCTGTGACAGTGCGCTCTCAGTCTTGGATTATAGCACGTGAGTCTTTGGCAGAGTAGAGTGATTACACTTTGATCAGTAGAGCCTATATAAGCGTTCAACCAAACGTCTCATACGGATACGATCAGAATCATTGTCTGCAGCACGCAATCTAGCATGCATTGCTCGTGCATATGGTAAGCCATCGGTGCATGGCGTCCCTAGCCACTCCGGATCAGCACCGTGCATCCATGCATACATGGTCTCCGTAGTCCTGTGTATGCCACCATGCATGGTCTCCGTAGTCCTGTGCATGGCTGGATCACGACAAGGGCGAATGTGGGGAAGTACGTGACAGTACAGGGCGAGCTGGTGCCTGTAGATATTGAGCTGGATCATGTTTACTGGGTGCCAGCCAGCCCGATCAATATCCTATCAACGACTGTGCTGAAGCGGTCGAACGTGTACTTGCACACAGGCAAGGCAAACACAGTAGAGATGCCGGGTTTTTTTGACCAAGCACAAACATTTGTGGGCAACTGTGAGCAGGGGAGTTGATAGTGATGATAACCCCACATTGAGCTGGTATTGGCGGACGGGCAGACCAATATGGGAACTGCGCCCTGTAGATTCAGGGACAGACTGGACCAGTGCCAATAACCTTTTCCACAGAAATAGGAAATGGTTGGTGAGCAGGCGAGAATCGCTGCGGTAGATGGTGTACCTATTGGTCAGAGATCTTCTTACCAACTTGACCCAGCATTTCTGGTACATCTCTCGTTTCATCATGCGGGCAACCGGATTCTCAAACTAATTGACTGAGAATCCAGACCTGTATGACCTCAAGTTGCCTAAACCCACGGAGTAGCGCTTGAGTGTCATGGTTGCCACGTGGCGGAGCAGAGAAGTGGTGACAGAGCACGGCATGGGGGCAAAGTGACAGAGAATGCCTCGTATGCTGGAGAAGTATTCGCTGCGGATCTGGCTGGACAGATTAAGCCAGTAGGCATAGGAGGAATGAACTACATCCTGGTAGTAGTGGATAGTACAGCAGGTACTCACATGTGTCCCGCTGAAGTCGAAAAGCGGCTGCGGAGATGATATGTCTTCTGATAGAAAGCCATCCGCACTCAGATTGTCTATGACAAGGAGGTAGGGGTGCGTAGGCTGCACACGGACCAAGGAGGTGAGTTCAGCTCGAGTCAAGCTGGCTCAGTACCTTGAGTGGCGAGGATAGTGCACACGTTCACTGACACCGCCCAACATGAGTCAAATGGGTTGGTAGAACGAAAGATCGGTGTGCTGAACACGTCAGTGCGGGCGAGTCTGCTGCAGGCAAGCAGTGCCTGCATTCCTGTGGCCGGAGGCATACATGTGCGTGAACCATGCACACAACCTGACGCCGAGCACAGCACTGGAGGGTGTGAGGCGGAAGGAGGCAAAGCAGAAGCTGGAGGATAGGTTTGTTGCCACCAGCCTCTCGAGCCATGTCCACGAACGTTGCAGCAGCGGGCTAAGCAGCTGAGAGTCAGGAAGGTGCAGCGCATGCGCTGAGTCTGAATGAGCTGTGTGAGACGCTGGTTGCCAGGAGAGAGTTGGCATTTGTGGCACAGCACATGAGAAATGTGAATGTCAGAGAGATGTGCCATACTTGTTTGTGGGTTTAGGAAGGTCAAAGAAGATGACTTCGTCTCGTGGTGGCACAGGTGAAGCCGTTCGGGTGTCAATGTATGTGTATCCAAGGAGGGAGCACTTCAGGCACCTAGGAAAGCGCGGAGGACATCCTCCGGGCCTATATGGGAACCGGAGTGGAGGTCTCACCATGGACAGGGTTTTAACGTGAAACGTGGGAATGGGGGAGCAGTGCGGATGTACAGGCACACGGCTGCTCCACCTGCTCTAGTGAAGGATTTCGCGCAGCGATTTCACATGGCTGGGGAGGCTACGGCGGACCCAGTCTGTGCTAGAGAACTATGAGCAGGGTGAGTTTGAGATCTACCCCGATCAGTACACCAGTGTAGTTGCCGGAAGCTGAGTTCTTGCCCAACATGAAGAAGTGGGTGAAGAGCACTAGTGTGCGGGCAGTGCGTCCACCAGCCAGTCGTGAACACATGATGCCAGAGAGGGGCAGAAATGTGGATTGGGCTGAGGGGAGCATCCGGGTCTGGGCCATCAACACTGGGAACCAGGAAGAACGCTGCATAGGCGTTTCAAACCGACAGACGAGCTACCTGAGGGTGAGCCCGAGTTTCTCCTAGGGTGTTGGGTGCAGAGCTGCTGGCGCGACATGAGCGCTGGCACACACCAGAGATCAGTGAGGCAGTGGTTGCAGCGCGCTGCGATCATGCAGCGGCTGACAATGCTGCAGCGGTAGCACACTGGACTATGATGCAGCAAACCAGCCGTCTGGGCCTTTACACCATGAGTTTAGGCCTGCAGAGACGATCCCTACGAGGGATAGGGCTGTGCTGCACATTAGGGACTGTGATATCCATTCCGCTTCCAACTGATGAGGAAGTGAGTGATACTGAGTCTAGTGATGGAGGTGAGGATGACTCTGAGTCTGAGTCTAGATCCCGCTCGCGTTCAGCGGAACCAGTCCAGCGGTCGATGGGCAAGGAGCTGAGTGAGCCACCCCCACCTGTGCGAGCTGACGGTCACGGCGGCGGCCGAAGTCACCGCGGGTCCACGGTGTCAGGCGTGATGACCGTGACAGATATGATGAGCCGAGGCATATATCTGGGTCTGAGGGCCAGGGGCAAGGCGAGCTACGGCATGTGCCTAGCGGAATAGCGACAGGAGGTGATGGCTCAGGGGGAGAGTCAGCACCAAGTGCCGCGAGGGGCAGCGGAGAACGTCTGGATCCGCCACAGGAGGTGAGGTTCGATGGGTTCCAAAGCCTTTTCACTTGATTCGCAAAATCTTAAGACCTGCTGTCCATGCTATGGGAGCAATTGTGAGTGATGCTGCTGTTGAGCGCATTTCCCGGAGGAAGCACGTGAGCATGTGAGTGATGCTGCGAGCCCCACAGTGATGAATGATGATGAGAATGACGTCGGTGACTGTTCTGATGGAGTGTCAGCTGCAGCTGACAGTGTGCCTCCTGATGCAGAAAAGACGACGGGGCAGAAGGTGACTCCAAACGGTGGCCCTACTGCTAGCCTTTGTGAGTCCAGGCGTGCAGCTACCGTGAGGAAGAGGGTCGAGGCCGTAGTAGATGATCCAACGGTGCAGCAGCCATGCGTGGTGCTCATCGTGAGAAGTGGATCACGGCAATGCTCGATGAGCTGACCTCCTTAAGAGAACATGATGTGTTTGAGCTGGTTGAGTGCCCAACAGGAGTAAAGCCTGTGACAGGCAAGTGGGTGCTTAAGATCAGCGAGGAGCACAGGGTGAATTGAGCGTTTCAAGGCCAGATACGTAGCCAGGGGATTTACGCAAGTGGAGGGCGTAGATTTCTTTGAGACATGGGCACGTGTGGGCAGTTATGCTACCTTCAGGGCTCTGTTGTCAGTCTGTGCAGTAGAGGATCTAGAGACGAGGCATATAGACATTAAATGTGCTTTCCTGAATGGTGTTCTGGAGGAGGAAGTGTATGTGGCACAACCTCCGGTGCTGGACGATGGGTCTGGTATGGTGTGGCGTCTGAAAAAGGCGTTGTATGGTCTGAAGCAAGCTGCCAGGGAGTGGCACAAGCGCTTGCAGAACTCTTGTTGAATATGGGTTTTGTGAGATCAGCCAGTGACCCTGCACTGTTCATTTGCAAAGTAGGACGTTGTCTTATTTTTCTGTGGGTCGATGATCTGCTGATTTTCGGTCACAGAGAGCAAATGGATGATGCCATCAGAAAGATCCTTGAGGCTTTTGAGGGTCGTGACCTGGGGGAGCTGGGATATGTGTTGGGCATGGAGGTCATACGTGATCGAACTGCTCGCACTATCACCATCACACACAGAAAGAGCATCAGGGACTTGCTAGAGAAATTTGGCATGAGTGAGTGCAGACGGGCGCCAACTCCGTTGGTACCAAAGCAGAAAATGTTTAGTCTGAAGGAAGATCCTAGCCAGGCGAAGGCTACAGGCACAGAGCATAAGAGGTTTATGCAAGCCGTAGGAAGCATCCAGTATGTGGCAGTTGTGTCGCGTCCAGACATTGCGTTTCCGGCTAATGTCTTGGCCAGGCATATGGCTGGGAGTGCCAAATGTCATTGGAATGGTGTCCTTCACGTACTGAGATACCTGCGAGGGACCATAAACTTGGCTTGACCTTTTAGTGGCTCCAATGGGGATGTGAGGTGTTGGGCGCTTCGTGGCATCCCCGCATTCCATTATGTAATCAGTGCTGTGGGAAAAATTAATCAACAAGCGTGTCCTGAGGGCCGATCAAGATATAGTGGGGCTTGCGGACTCCACCGCCGACAGCGGCTTCCAGAGGGCCGCTTGTAGACACGCACGCGACTTGGCGCGGGTCGCACTGTTCGCAAAGCCAGCTTCGTCCTGTCTACACGAATTGTGACAAAGTGAAGTCAATACGCCAGTACTACAGTTGATCCACTCTGTTGTACGTGTAGGCATAGCAGAGCTGTACTGAAGTCAGCTTGGAGGTGCCCAACATTAACGCAGCTCAAGATGGTACATCCAACCAATGCGGCCATGATCACGCTGCGGTACGATCATACATCGAGTAAGGCGTGCATTGTATCATAGCTGAAGTGGTCAGTGGAGCTCTGTGTTACATTGTCTGACCTGGCTTGACGTCGACTAACAACTCCACGGCTGCGTGCCTTGACGCCTCCCCACGGTTCGTGCTGAAATGCTGGCACAGCCACACCATCGATATGGTCAGCTAGACGATATGTGCATTCGAATATGGTGCTCTGGAGGGCTATGAAAGTCACCACTATCGCGCCCTGTGGTGCTTGGCAGCCCCACGCTATGGCGAAAGTCCCAGCTGTCCGATCTCGATGCTGTCCTGGACCTTTAATTCTCGCTATTGTGGCTTTGTACCGAGTTCGAGTCTGAATGTGGTGTGCACGTTGGGAAACTGATCAAGCCCGCAATTGCACTTGCCCTTTCTCTGCCCGCTCTTGGATGATCATGACCCGGTCGAGACCACCGGCACAATAATAATCGCGGTATGCGTAAACACAGTAGATGCCAGTGTTGTCTAGTCTGGCGCGCCTCGACCTCTTTGAGGGGTGCCGGCGCGTGTGACTTAGCAGAGACGCGTGCTGTTGTCAACCGACCAGATTTTGTGCAAAATATGTTGAACATTCCTGAGGCTATAGGGACAAGCAGGATCAATTTCCGACACCAAGGCTGTGAAAGAAGGATTCGCTGAGCTCGTGAGCTTGATACCGGATTCACTCATCATGTTGGGGGCCGTCGAAGCGTTCGAGTTTTCAGCCGCGATGGTGTGATACCTCTTCAACCTTGCTGATCCCGTCCAGAAGGCATTCTGATAAAGTGCATCTGAGAACATATCCGGCTTCAGCTTGTGACTGTCTTGCAGCTGCTATCTCTTCAATTGTAATAGCGCGCTTGAATCGATGTATCGCCTATCTATCTCAGTACAAGTAATAGCGCGCGTGCACCTAACATGTGTTGCACGGAGATGAACGCAATAGCCCGGCAGCGAGGGCAACAGAAGGAAAGTAGACGGCCAAAACCCCCGAAAGTAGACAGCAGCAAAAAGCAATCACTCTCCCAGGCGAAAAAGCCACAACGAACCGACACAGCCGACACAACCACACCCACGCACCCACACGCACGCGCACTCCCGCACCCCTCCACTACGGCACCCGCGCCACAACCGCGCACAGCAACAACCACCACCGCACTACTGCCCACCCCAGCAGAACCAGCCACCACCGATCCCCCAACAGCAGCGCCCCCACTCCATCCTGCCCCATTGGAGCATTCCATCACGGGCCCCCCGCACATGAGAGCCCGGGGGCGCACGCCCCCCACAGTGCAAGGCGCACCAGCCCCTCCCCCCGGCCGCCCGACAGGGGCCTCAGGGCGGGGCGCGAAGGGCACTAGCGGCGCCGCATCACTCCTCCCACGGTGGCTCGCGGGAAGGCAGGGCGGGCCAGCGCGACCAGACGCGGGGCCGGCCTGCGCTGCTGCAGCCGCGGCACCCGGTCCAGCAAGGCGGCCAGCGGCCGCCTATAGCACGTCCGACGGGACATCGTGGCCAGGCACCACCGCCCTGCCCGCCAGCCGCATACGCAGCGGAGCCGCAGCAAGGACCTGGCGCGTCACACCACGGCACAGAGTGGTGGAGAGTTCGCACATGGCATTCTGCAAGAACGCTCGCCTGGACACGGCCCCCGAAGCCGCAGCAAAGTCAGCGATCTTATTCAGGAAGGCGAACGCACCCGTGCCCACACGGCCAAACGTCTCATGCGACAGGGACACGAAGCGACATGCGCCTGTGCCGGAGCGGCCGTACTTGTCTCGCTTTCGGTCGTCCATCAGCTGGGCGGCAGCGCCTGGCGTGTTTGCCGCGGCGACGACCCGGGAGGGGGCCACCGGACAGGTCACGCACACATCGGCCACAACGGTGTCGCAGGGCAACATCACAAGCAGATCACCCCGTTCCGGGTCGCGCTGCGAGCGGGGGGGTAGCGGCCGGGCGCAAGCCGCGGCCGCGCGGCCCCGGCGACCCTCGGGCAGGCGTCGCGGCGGACTAGCCGCTTAACATGTGTCTATTATGTATCCATCCATCGCAAATCTTCTCTAACCTTCGAGACAAGTGCCTTCCATTCCACGTCCTCGTTGACATCGTTGTGTTTTTTTCTGCGCAACAAGCATTTTACGTACTCTCATCTCCGCGGCGGCAAAAAGACGCACTAGATTTTAATTGTTTCGCCTCAGGCTATTGTTCCGAATCGACTTTGTGTCATGATATCAAGGACGCTCCGCGAGCACTGATTGTTTTCAACGATGTACACGACATTGCCACATCAGCTTGTCATGATGATCTCATGGCCGCGCGCGGGAGACCTCTGCTCAATTTTGTTTCCCCAATATTATTTCATGCATCATTTATTTCGTGCTGACGCTACGTTCTCTCCCACCTGCTACCGTGTCTGGGGCCCGCAAAGCTCCTCCGAAGGTGGAGCCGAGTCTTGTATATGTATATGTCGCGATCGCTTACCATCTAGAACCTTCGAGAAGAGTGTCTTCTGTTCCAAATCGACGCGTGCGGTATGTCAACGCGGCATATCAACACGGCTTTTGCACGGACACGTCCGAGACGGAAGTGCACTCGAGCTCACGTGCAAACGAAGGATGAGCCGCGTCTTATGACAGACTCTTGTCTAGTTATTCAGGTCGCGTGCATATCCCTACTCGAATTGTAGCTGCGCGTGGTCTTGCGCTTGAGATGTAGCCATATATAGCTGCAGAGTGAACATTGACACAACGTTGGTCTCATTTGCATCCTCGGGTCTGGCGAAGCTGCGCACAAGCACGTTGTTGGCATAGGCCATAGGGCCCGGGGACAAGTTCTGCTTTCATGTAAGTGCGATCGAAATTGTTGGTCGCAGTGTGGCGATGTGGTACGCTACTTTGGGGTCATGAAAGGTACCATGTTCGTGAAGAGTCGCGCAGCAGTCAGGGGCAGTTTCGCCGATAGTGGTCACAGGGGCAAAGAGCACGATAGTAGGCTATCGTGCCCCCCCCTATCGACACTGCAGTCTCGACTGGCCGCACCGGCCAGAGTCAGAGCGCGCCATGCCGACCTTGTGCATACATTAACCATGGAATGTGGTGCAGAAAATAGACGCGTTCCTTAAAGCAAATCCGATGGACGACGACGAGGTGGCTGCCATGGAGAAAGGCTTTGACTTGTGCAGAAACCTTGCCCAAGTATGGAGGGATATGCTGGAGGTTGCAGAAGAGAAAGAGGGAATCAAGTGCGTTCTTTTCACTTCCATGTTCACGCTCCTCTATGGTTACCGCGATACTCGTGCTGACCATAGGTCGTACGATGCAGGTACGCGGACATACGCAGGTCCATGTCTAACCTCATCAACAAGAGAGAGGAACAATACAGCTTTTTTATTAAAGTTGACATGCCAGCCAGCACAGATGACATGAAATATCTGGAGGCGTTCACTACCCTCCTGGTACGTACGCAGCAACCACTGCCGACCGAGCGTGACATACAGCAGGCCATGCATGCTGACCTGTCACCTATATGAGTACATGTTGATGTGTACCTCAAGACCTCATCAATCACATCTATGCCGTTGCGGCCCGTGAACTGTTGGGAGGCCATCAATGGAGGGCTTGTAACCCGCATGTTAGTATGTGACAAAGTATGAGTCCCGCAGGTACCCCACCCGGACGACCCTGATGAAAGCCCACGAACGTGTGAAGATTGGGCAATGCGCGGAGTGTACGCGGTTCCAACCGGACTCATGAAAGTGCTGGAGAAACAGCACGCCAGGTTGAAGCGCAAGGCTGAGACAGCGGCGCCTTCACAAGCACCAAGCAAGAAACAGGCTGGGGATGCTGAAGATGTTGCGGACTCGCCAGCCAAGGTGGCCGACTGGTCTCTGGCGGAGGACGACAGAGAACAGGCACGTCATCCCCTTGTGCGCATCCCTGCTGCGCCTGAGCACCACGGGTGTCCGCCCAGTTACTCACTTTGGCCTACTCGGTACAGACCCACTGGCATGAGATTCAATTCATCTGACCGGATGATAAAGCAATGTGGTGTGTAGAGGGTTGCCGCGCGTGGGAGAGTGGATAATGCTAGGACGGTGGCAAGGATGTCCCACAGGCCACCACCCAGTCAGCAGCCGCCAGTCACGCTGGTCCTAGTACTGCAATCGAGGCCCCTGTGCCTAGGTCATCAGCCCGAGTGCGGCAACGCATAGCGAATCCCGCCGTCCAGCACAGGTGAGAATTGACCAGGATCCGAGTTTTATAGTCGCTGCTGCAGTGGACATCACGCACTGCCACGCATGTATTGCAGCTACAGACACAGCCACAGCCACCAGTGCTCCCAACATTTACAATAGTGAAATGAGATCTCACTCTGCAGAGTAGAGTCCAGCGTGTCAAGGAACTGGAGCAGCAGGTGGCAAACCTGAGGCCCGTGCTTGGAGACAGCGCACCGGACACCAAGGGGCCCTTAGCCCCAATATGGCATCTGATAATGGAAGCGGAGGTGCGCGCTGTCTTGCATATCAGGGGCCCAGTGCGCAAGTTTCTGTTGCCGTGGGTACAACACTTCACGAGGACAACTCACCATGGTGTCCTAAGTGTGGTGCCGGTCCGCAGCATCCCGCTACGGCCATTCACTCCAAGTCACCTGCAGGCAGAGTTGCGTTCGATGCAAGAGGACGCCAATGCCGCGTTGGAGGGAGGTATGCCTGAAGAGTTACGTCCAGCGCATCGTTGTCACCCGTAGACCGTACAAGACAGGCAATTGTGGCAATTGCCTGCCAGAGCCGGCCAGTGGGAGAGATAGACAATGCGGATTCGATGGCGAAGTGCATGATCGAGTGTCTGAAGCCAGGCCATGTGGCGAGAAGAGGCGTGCGGGAGCAAGGTCAGCAAGTGGCCTTTTGGGCTCCGAGCAGGACGGCCTCGGGGACGGCCTCGGGGACGGCCTAGCGCAAGGCAAGACGTCCCCGGCGTGACGTCATAGATGACGTCCTGGTGACGTATGGCGCGGGGACCGCTCCGGTTTCAAGGGGACGTCACGGTGATCCCTACGTGACGTCCTGACAAGGCAGGACGTCATCAAATTTATACTGAGTACTTCATCGTGACGTCATGGTGATGCTTGGGTTGTGTCATATGGACGTCCCCTTAGAGTCACTGCAAGCCTGTAGTGGATATGACGTCCTCATCAGACCTTGTACCTGCCTTCCCACAACTATGACGTCCTCATGATGTCGTGCACATGTCATCCCACTGTCCTTGCACCGTCCTTGTACTGTCCTCGCTTGCACTGAGGACACTCTGTCAGAGTGTTACACGGAGATGAACGCAATAGCCCGGCAGCGAGGGCAACAGAAGGAAAGTAGACGGCCAAAACCCCCGAAAGTAGACACCAGCAAAAAGCAATCACTCTCCCAGGCGAAAAAGCCACAACGAACCGACACAGCCGACACAACCACACCCACGCACCCACACGCACGCGCACTCCCGCACCCCTCCACTACGGCACCCGCGCCACAACCGCGCACAGCAACAACCACCACCGCACTACTGCCCACCCCGGCAAAACCAGCCACCACCGACCCCCCTACAGCAGCACCCCCACTCCATCCTGCCCCACTGGAGCATTCCATCACGGGCCCCCCGCACATGAGAGCCCGGGGGCGCACGCCCCCCACAGTGCAAGGCGTACCAGCCCTCCCCCTCCGGCCGCCCGACAGGGGCCTCAGGGCGGGGCGCGAAGGGCACCAGCGGCGCCGCATCACTCCCCCCACGGTGGCTCGCGGGAAGGCAGGGCGGGCCAACACGACCAGACGCGGGGCCGGCCTGCGCTGCTGCAGCCGCGGCACCCGGTCCGGCAAGGCGGCCAGCGGCCGCCTATAGCACGTCCGACGGGACATCGTGGCCAGGCACCACCGCCCTGCCCGCCAGCCGCATACGCAGCGGAGCCGCAGCGAGGACCTGGCGCGTCACACCACGGCACAGAGTGGTGGAGAGTTCGCACATGGCATTCTGCAAGAACGCTCGCCTGGACACGGCCCCCGAAGCCGCAGCAAAGTCAGCGATCTGATTCAGGAAGGCGAACGCACCCGTGCCCACACGGCCAAACGTCTCATGCGACAGGGACATGAAGCGACATGCGCCTGTGCCGGAGCGGCCGTACTTGTCTCGCTTCCGGTCGTCCATCAGCTGGGCGGCAGCGCCTGGCGTGTTTGCCGCGGCGACGACCCGGGAGGGGGCCACCGGACAGGTCACGCACACATCGGCCACAACGGTGTCGCAGGGCAACATCACAAGCAGATCACCCCGTTCTGGGTCGCGCTGCGAGCGGGGGGGTAGCGGCCGGGCGCAAGCCGCGGCCGCGCGGCCCCGTCGACCCTCGGGCAGGCGTCGCGGCGGACTAGTGGCCACCGGGCCCACCTGTGGCAGGTGCTCACACCGCACCGCGCACTCGCCGGCCGGGGCGGCCGCCTTCACGGCCACTGCGGCGGCGGCGGCAGCTGCCGCGCCGAGCTCTCGCGCGCCCCTGTAACCGACAGCCGCCTCGCCGGGGACGTCTACGTCCATGGCGCCTGCCGTCTCGGCCGCGGCAGCCTTGACCTCGGACGAGGCAACAACGGCTGAGATGGCAGCAGCGACGAGTGCAGCCGCGGCGGCTGGTCCCTCTGAGGTGCCGTCCGCCGTGGCGGCGTCGCCGAGCGGGGCAGCGTTGTCCGCCGGTCCGGAGGGGCGCAATGGGGCAGGCGGGGAATGCGCCAGCGTCTGGGTGCCACATGGGGTGGAAGGCACGGCCGAGGCGCTGGGGGCTGGGGTGGGTGGAGTGAGCGCACTAGCGGCAGCACAGCTGGCAGGCTCACAGGAGGGGCCGGGCGGCTGTGCGGGCGGCCGTGCGCCCGGCACATCCGGGTACTGCGGGAGGCTCTTGATGTTGGGCTCAAGAGACGTGGAGATGCCCGCCCGCATGATGAAGCGGCGCCGTGCCTGCGTGATCGCATCATGGCGGGCGACCACCGTGCGCCACACCGCATTGCACACCAGGGCATGCGAACCATCAGCAGGCGATGCCCGGCCGCACACGCAGTCGCCGTCCGCCTCTGGGCCGGTGAACAGTGACTCACCTAGGCGCAAGCGCACATTCACGCGGAACTCTGTGGCAGTCAGCTCAGTCGCACCGGGCCTGGCTTTCAGGAAAGCTGAGGCCATCGAGCCTGCGCAACTATGCAAGCGCGCCTTGCTGGTCAGGCTGTGTTCGCGTGTTGCTGACGACGGGCTGCGCGTCCCTTGATCCAGCGCTGCAAGCAGCGCAGCCGCCCGGGCGTCAGAGTCGGCCCGGCCGACTGCATTCTGCAGCCGTGACATGCGGATGGCAGACCCCCCGCCGCTCAGGCCCGCCCATTCCGCGGGCTCGGCGGGGCACTCAGACAGCCCCGGGATGCTTGGCCACTGCCGGCGCAACTCTTCGAGAGTGTGGCGCATGGCGACGCCCGCATCGCCACGAAACGGCAGGCCTCGATCCGTCCCTTCTGCGAGGGCTGCATGGGCGAGTGCAGCGGACGACAGGCGAGCAGCGTCGGCGATGGGTTGGGTGAACCTGCGTAGGCCCATGCCGCCGTGGCGGTGGGGAAGCAGGGCTTGCAGGCACTGTGCATCCGTAAGGCTGGTCACATCCAGAATGTCGCCGAGGCCCTTCAGCAGCGCTGTCTCCACTTGGTGCAGCGGCTGCTCCAGAAACCGCCACTGCGTGCTGCGCAACAAATGGGATTCTCTATGCTGCAGGCAGTTGTGCATGACAAGCCATTTCACCTGAGGGGACAGTGGCAGTGCGGTCAGCTTCGCAATCTGCGCGCGAGTGGCTGCGCAGCGGCGGGAGACATGTGCTGTGACGAACTCATCGCTACCCAGCGGGGTGCCGCACACCACAATGCCGTCCGGGGCGACGCGCGCACCAAGCAAGGCGGCGACATGCGCAGCTGTGTCCGTGTCCTCGCAGTAGACGCTAGTCTTCTGCGGCTGGCACGGGTGCCTACCCATGATCAGTGCTGCGCCGGCGGCGACATCTTGCGGCCGTCCTTGCAGGTATGTGTCATCGTGGCATGCCGTGACCAGCGCTCCGCCGCTGACCTCGCTCGCTGCTCGCAGAGTCGGCTGATACGTCAGGTTGAAGAGGAACGGCCCCATCGTGTCGCCCTGTCGCACGCCGGTCTCGCTCCACAGCACTTCATGTGCGCCGTCCGGGCGCCGCAGAAGCAGCGCCGATGCCTGTTGGTATGACATCCGCACGAATGGCAAGAGACCCGGGGCGTGCTGTGCAACGGCTGCCAGCATGGCGGTCCGATCGCACAGATTGAAGGCATTGCGGAGGTCCACTTGGACGGTCACAACATCGGGGTCATGAAAGTCAGGATACAGCGCATGGCCTGGGATCTCAGCACCCCCAGAGATGCCGACACCGGCCTGCAGCGGGGCAAACAGGCTGGCTGCATCCGGCAGCGTCGCCAGCGCGCAGATACCCGCCAGGCGCATCAGCGACTCACCGATTGCGATGGGCCTGACGCCGCCTGCCGTCTTGGCGAGGGCGATCAGTCGGCTGGCTTGGAGGAGAGCCGTGTGGGGGATGCTCCCCGACAGGAGGTCATTGACAAAATGGCGCAGCGCGGCGCGGATGCGTGGGTCATGTAGTGCCACGGCGCGGATGTGCTCGTTTGTCCACCCACTGGGCCCTGCTGCCGTGCCCCGCGACAGGTTCAGCACGATCTGATGGAATTGTTCCTCCCCGATCACTGCGGCGGGAGGCGGGAGGTCAGCGGTGTGCGGCAGAACGGGCGGGGGGGCAGACGGGTGCAGCTCCCGCAACGCTGCTATAGTGGCCGCATCAACGGCTGCCAGCGGGCTGCTGTCCAGGCAGCGGGCCGCGCGCCCGTCATTGCCGTTGCGGCAGTGCCTATACATGCGCCCGGCCAGCTCATGGTCAGCCAGCAGCGCTGTCCGAGTGCGCTGGGGCTTCGCATCGGCGTCAGTATCAGCCGGCGCGGCAGCACGTCGGCGTTTATGGAGGTCACGGATGCGCGCCAGGACCCGCCGGCGCTGCCCGCTGCCGCCGCGGTTGTCCCCAAGCAGCTCGGTAGGGAGCATCAATAGCTCAGTGATGTGCTGCTGCTTGCTCGCATCATGCTCCCGCTTGACGGCATCGTGGATGGCCTCCAGGCAGTCGGCCGCGGCCGCGGCAAAGACATCAGTGACCGACCTGGGAAGTTCTTGAGGCACCCTGACGTCGCGGTATGGCGTAGCCACGCCCGGAGAGGAAGCCTCCTCCACGGCTGGTGCGGTTGCCGCCGGCACCCCGGCGGAGTCTGTGCCGACGTCCTGCATGACGCTGTCGGCGGGCGCGGAGCCAATGCGCAGGCCGGATAGGCTTGACTCGGCCAGGCCCGATGGCGGCGCGGGCGGACGCGGCTGGGCGTTGAGGCTGGGCTGCGTGCCTTCAGGGGCGACCATGGCGTGGTTCCCTACGTGAGCAGGGCTGACTAGCGTGGCAGGCGCAGGCAGACCGGTGGAATCGGTCGGTGTTGGCCACGCACGCTGGCCGTTGCCGGCAGCGGTGTCATGCATGACATCTGGTGCCGCAGTGGGGGTCGCGGCGGTCGGGCTGGCAACTACGCCGGCGTCATGCATGATAGCATCACATGGGGGCGGGGCAGGCGACGGCGGGACGTCACCTGGAGGTTGACGGCCGCCTGCCGACCCGCCGTTCCCGTGGTACTCGCCATTCACGGCCAGGAGGTGCTGCGCGAGGCGGCTGGCGGGCGGAAGGCTATGTGGCCGGACATTGCTTCCCCTCCCATCTGCAGCCGGTGCTGACGCAGGCCCCGAGGCGGCCTCGCGGGGTACCAGGCCGCAGCGCGTGACCGACTGCGAGCGGGGACGGGCTGTCGAGTGCGGAGTGACGGGCGCCGGTTGTGCCGGAGGCTGGGTGCGGCGGTGAGCAGGCTGTGCGGGGCCAAGGCTGCACTGTGCTGTGGGGTGCCCTGCAGTGCTATTGCTGCGCCGTTGGGGGTTCGACGGGCACCGTTTCTCGTGTGCGCCCAGGCCGAGCCGCGAGTACACTTTCGCACAGAAGTGACACGTGGCTCCGTTCAGCTGGGCGAGGTCTGCTGTCGAGAACGTGTGACCAGCGTGCTGCCTGCGGCAGTGCTGCAGTAGCTGCTGCGGCGACCCGAACAGAGTGCCGCAGCATGGGCACGGCTTGCGCGGAATCACAGCGGACGATTTGCTGATTCGATGCTGAGTGGGTTGGACCGCCGTCCAACGCTTGCGCGGATCCATGGCCAGATCGCGCAAGCCAGAAAGTGGTGCTGTGCACCTGGTGCAGGCGCACCCACAGAAGGAGTAGGCTCACGCGCTGGGGATCCTGTCGTCGAGACTACGAACGCCTAGTTGTATGCAGTATATTGACCTACTTGCGACGGCTATGCGTGTGCTGCGCGCTCGGAAGGCTGGCAGGCGCGCGCTGCTACGCGGGCAGCCTTCACCGCAGTGCCAACTGAGCAGCGCAGAGCTCAGCCGGCGAAGAGACTATCATTACTGACAGAAATTAGCATCTGAAGCAGTCAGAATCTCCACTCGTGGCACGCCGTGGCGCGGACATGGGAGGTGACCATGCAGACGAAGACGTCGCTCGACAGCCTACCAACACAGTCAAACTGTTCCGTGTGAGTTCCGCGTGAATGTGCGCTTGCGCCTAGGTGAGTCACTGTTCACCGGCCCAGAGGCGGACGGCGACTGCGTGTGCGGCCGGGCATCGCCTGCTGATGGTTCGCATGCCCTGGTGTGCAATGCGGTGTGGCGCACTGTGGTCGCCCGCCATGATGCGATCACGCAGGCATGGCGCCGCTTCATCATGCGGGCGGGCATCTCCACGTCTCTTGAGCCCAACATCAAGAGCCTCCCGCAGTACCCGGATGTGCCGGGCGCACGGCCGCCCGCACAGCCGCCCGGCCCCTCCTGTGAGCCTGCCAGCTCTCCTGCCGCTGGTGCGCTCACTCCACCCACCCCGGCCCCCAGCGCCTCGGCCGTGCCTTCCACCCCATGTGGCACCCAGACGCTGGCGCATTCCCCGCCTGCCCCCTTGCGCCCCTCCGGACCGGCGGACAACGCTGCCCCGCTCGGCGACGCCGCCACGGCGGACGGCACCTCAGAGGGACCAGCCGCCGCGGCTGCACTCGTCGCTGCTGCCATCTCAGCCGTTGTTGCCTCGTCCGAGGTCAAGGCTGCCGCGGCCGACACGGCAGGCGCCATGGACGTAGACGTCCCCGGCGAGGCGGCTGTCGGTTACAAGGGCGCGCGAGAGCTCGGCGCGGCAGCTGCCGCCGCCGCCGCAGTGGCCGTGAAGGCGGCCGCCCCGGCCGGCGAGTGCGCGGTGCGGTGTGAGCACCTGCCACAGGTGGGCCCGGTGGCCACTAGTCCGCCGCGACGCCTGCCCGAGGGTCGACGGGGCCGCGCGGCCGCGGCTTGCGCCCGGCCGCTACCCCCCCGCTCGCAGCGCGACCCGGAACGGGGTGATCTGCTTGTGATGTTGCCCTGCGACACCGTTGTGGCCGATGTGTGCGTGACCTGTCCGGTGGCCCCCTCCCGGGTCGTCGCCGCGGCAAACACGCCAGGCGCTGCCGCCCAGCTGATGGACGACCGGAAGCGAGACAAGTACGGCCGCTCCGGCACAGGCGCATGTCGCTTCGTGTCCCTGTCGCATGAGACGTTTGGCCGTGTGGGCACGGGTGCGTTCGCCTTCCTGAATAAGATCGCTGACTTTGCTGCGGCTTCGGGGGCCGTGTCCAGGCGAGCGTTCTTGCAGAATGCCATGTGCGAACTCTCCACCACTCTGTGCCGTGGTGTGACGCGCCAGGTCCTCGCTGCGGCTCCGCTGCGTATGCGGCTGGCGGGCAGGGCGGTGGTGCCTGGCCACGATGTCCCGTCGGACGTGCTATAGGCGGCCGCTGGCCGCCTTGCTGGACCGGGTGCCGCGGCTGCAGCGGCGCAGGCCGGCCCCGCGTCTGGTCGTGTTGGCCCGCCGAACCTTCCCGCGAGCCACCGTGGGGGGAGTGATGCGGCGCCGCTAGTGCCCTTCGCGCCCCGCCCTGAGGCCCCTGTCGGGCGGCCGGAGGGGGAGGGCTGGTACGCCTTGCACTGTGGGGGGCGTGCGCCCCCGGGCTCTCATGTGCGGGGGGCCCGTGATGGAATGCTCCAGTGGGGCAGGATGGAGTGGGGGTGCTGCTGTAGGGGGGTCGGTGGTGGCTGGTTTTGCTGGGGTGGGCAGTAGTGCGGTGGTGGTTGTTGCTGTGCGCGGTTGTGGCGCGGGTGCCGTAGTGGAGGGGTGCGGGAGTGCGCGTGCGTGTGGGTGCGTGGGTTTGGTTGTGTCGGCTGTGTCGGTTCGTTGTGGCTTTTTCGCCTGGGAGAGCGATTGCTTTTTGCTGGTGTCTACTTTCGGGGGTTTTGGCCGTCTACTTTCCTTCCGTTGCCCTCGCTGCCGGGCTATTGCGTTCATCTCCGTGTAACACAGTCAAACTGTCAGAGTGTCGATGACGACCCCTTGGGGTCATCCCACGGTCACCCATGACGTCTTCTCCGCGTCATATGCCCGTCATTCAAGGACGTCCTCATCGGACTGGCAGCATCTTTGCAGTGCGCTGAGACTTCCGCTGAGCGGCTGCCGGCTGGGGTAGGCTGCGCTGCGCGCTTTGGAGGGGGTGCGGATGGGTGCAGCGTTTGCAAGCGTGGCAGTGAGTTCTGGTCGATGGGAACGATGGGGCTGCTGTCCAAGCAGCGCGCAGCGCGGCCAACATTGCCGTTGCATGCATGTCGGTGCATGCGCCCTGCCATTGCGATGTCCGCCACAACTTCTGTGCGAGTGCGGCCGGGGTCGCTATGTTCAGCGGTGTCAAGCAACATCTGCTCCCTGGTCCGCTTCTGGATCTCGCGCACGCGGGCATTGACTCGCCTGGCGCGCCCCCTGCTTGCGCCAGTGTTGCCGAGGGCCTGGCTGGGCAGCAGGAGTAGGAGCCTGAGCTCTGTCTCTACACTGGGCCGGTGACCGCGCTCGGCCGCATCGGCGGTACGTTCCAGCGCTGTGGCCACAACGTCGGCCCAGCTGGATCTTCATCGTTCGGCACACCCTGAGGGATCCGCACGTCCGGGTAGGGGGCCTCCAGTGATAGGGGCGCGTCTGAGGCTGGCTTGGGATCCACCTGGGTGTCGCTGACGAGGTCTGCTTCCGTTAGATCGCGCATGTGGGAGTCAACCCGTGGGCCAGCGCTGGTGGTGGTGCGGGAGACGTCCGGGAGGACGGCGCGCTGGCTGGGGGGGAGGCGGGGCGCTTGGGAGGGTCGGGGGGGAGTGGCATGGCGGCGAGCCGGCGCGTGGCAAATGGGGGCAGGCGCGTCGGTCGGAAACGTCCCATGGTTGGTCCCTGCGTGTGCAGCCACAACTGGCGTAGGTGCTGCGGTAGCTGTCCCGTTGTTACACGCATGGGCCACACGGCGAGGTGAATGCACGACTGCACGTGAGGTGGCAACGCCTGCGGACGGCCGGGCGCTGCGCGGCTCTGTGCGTTGATCGTGCACCTCGCTATCATGCAGTGTGGCTCCGGGGGACAGTGGTGACGGGACGTCACCTGGGGGTTGTTGGCCACCAGCCAGCCCGCCGTCAAGTCTGTGGTGCTCATCTACCGATGTCAGACAGCACGATTTGGTCAAATCGGTGCGGGCGGGTGGCTGGCTTTGCGGCCGAGGCGCAGTCAAGCCGGCGCCCGCCGCAGCCGCAGGGGTGGGCGTTCGACACACCAAACCGGAGCCTCCCTGCGGCGGTTGCGAACTGGCTGTGTGTCGTCCCGCCAGGTCATCATTGACGTGTGAGGGCTGGGCCTGCGTCAGCGGCGCCCTCATGTGCGGCGGTGTCCGCTGTCGTGAGCGCGAGCGGGCACGGCCAGTGTTGGTGGGCGTGCACGTGCGGCCGTTGTACCGGGTGCGGGCGGGAGTGGGGGCGCGGGAGTCCGCTGGTACGCCGCGACAATTTGCTGCATGCCTGTGGCCCTCCGGATCGTTGTATCGCGAGAAGGGCAGCTTGCATGCCTCGCAATGGTAGCAGCTGTATGCCCGTTGTTGGTCCTCAGTGAACTTGTACTTCGGGTGGCAGCCCCGGCTGTGGGCACGCAGATCGGCGGCGGCGCAGAAGCAGCGAGGGCACGCGGGGCAAGGCACATGCAGCTCCTCGTTCATTGTAGTGCTATGCTGTGGGAGCGAGGCTGGGGCCTTCGGGCGTGAGTACGCTGCGCTGGCGCGAAGTGGTTGGTGCACGCGCACCCGCAGAAAGTGCGAGGCCTAGGGCCAGGCCCAGGCCCCGTGGCCGAGAGCAAAAGTAAGTATGCCTAATGTACAGTGTCTACGCTGCAGCGCTGCGAGGTGAGGAGGTATGCGGAGCAAAGCCGCTGCGACTGCCGGTACCGCTGGTACAAAGCAGGCGCAGGCGTCACAGCGCGCGCCAACTGCCGCAACTCTCGCGAAGCAGCTAATTCCAGAAATTAGAATCTACCAGTGCTGTCTGTGTCCGCCTAGCGGATGCCGAGCGCAGCGTGCCGAGCATGCGTACGCTAGCGTAGCAGAGGTAGAAAGCTCTCGACCATACAAGTGTGCCTCTGTGCAGTGTCTGTACACAGAAAAACTTCTTTTTGGTGTGGTCATTGGTGTGGCAGCAGGTGCAGCGTAGCAATGCATGCATGCGACTGCGTGAGTAGGCTCTTTCGTGCATTGGTCTGACAAGGTGATCAGCTGGTTCACTGACACTTACAGGTCTGACTGCGACTTCATCAGTCGTTGTGTTCGACTGGCTGAATGCAGGAACGTGAGTCTAGGACTCTGTATGCATACTGCTGGTTGTTGGCATCAATCTTCAGAAGATTGGTTGAGCAGCATGTGTCTGATTTGCCGGCTGCGATATTGCATGCTGCCGTTTGGAAGCATCATAAATGCACAGTACGCAGTATCACCCACTGGGCATACTAATTACAGTAATTGATTCACGCTGTAACGTGCTCCGTAGTGATCATCGCACACTGGTATGTAGGAAAACACCGGTGAATTTGAACAGCAGTGCTTGCACAAACACATCCTCAGAGTAGCTGGCCACCACCCATTGATGTGGGGTGCCATGCTTGTACTTGTGCAGACCCTGTACATGCACGTATTGAGGAACATATACATGTGAGCATGTTCCCTTTCCAAAGTAAAAGTGGCAGCGCTAGCAGGGCATCGCGCGGTCTCCGAGCGTACGTTTGGTTTAATTGCATGCACGATCTTTCCGCAACGCTGTCCCCGGGCCCTTGCTTCCTGGCGCGCACTGCAGCAGCCCCCTCATGTCCGCCGCGCACTGCAGACCCCTCTGCACTCCGCCTCCCACCAAGGCCTGTCTTCGTCACCTTCTCCTGCCGCGCTGATGAATGTAGGCAGCTCTGGCACTGTTAGATCTGCGGCCGCGGCCACGGTGGTACCGCATGGTCGCAGCTCAGCCCGACATCGTATTATGCCCATGGCCATATGCATGCTAGCTGCTAGGGTTGCCCCTGCGCCAACTCAGCGTCGATTAGGCAGCGCGGTGCCAGGTACCTGCTGCCTGTGAGCGGACTGCGATATGCTACGCTATGTCAGTGTTCGAGCTGCCGGTCGTCATCCTTGTGCATGCGGTTTGTGTGAATGTGTTGGGTGCCGGTGCTGCTTGTTGTTGTTTGTTTTGCCCTGTAATTATTTCACTCGGCGCTGCGGGTGCATTGATTCATCACAGTGCAATATTAACAGTACTCTAATTGGCCATGTGTATGTACCGTTACATCGAGGGGCTCCGATCAATTGCACCAAGCGAACGTACAACTAGAGTCTAGACTCACATGCTACCCAGCAGATGCGAGCCGGCCATGCGATCACCTGGCACGAACTGCGCACCCGTGAGCCATGCTAACCTGGACATGGTCAGTCTGATCACGGACCCGTGTATGTACTCTTACATCGAGGGGCTCCAATCCAGTGCACCAACTCGTGTATGTATGTACCCTTACATTGAGGGGCTGTGTGTGTGTGTGTGTGTGTGTGTGTGTGTGTGTGTGTGTGTGTGTGTGTGTGTGTGTGTGTGTGTGTGTGTGGTGTGTGTGTGTGTGTGTGTGTGGTGTGTGTGTGTGTGTGTGTGTGTGTGTGTGTGTGTGTGTGTGTGTGTGTGTGTGTGTGTGTGTGTGTGTGTGTGTGTGTGTGTGTGTGTGTGTGTGTGTGTGTGTGTGTTGTGTGTGTGTGTGTGTGTGTGTGTGTGTGTGTGTGTGTGTGTGTGTGTGTGTGTGTGTGTGTGTGTGTGTGTGTGTGTGTGTGTGTGTGTGTGTGTGTGTGGTGTGTGTGTGTGTGTGTGTGTGTGTGTGTGTGTGTGTGTGTGTGTGTGTGTGTGTGTGTGTGTGTGTGTGTGTGTGTGTGTGTGTGTGTGTGTGTGTGTGTGTGTGTGTGTGTGTGTGTGTGTGTGTGTGTGTGTGTGTGTGTGTGTGTGTGTGTGTGTGTGTGTGTGTGTGTGTGTGTGTGTGTGTGTGTGTGTGTGTGTGTGTGTGTGTGTGTGTGTGTGTGTGTGTGTGTGTGTGTGTGTGTGTGTGTGTGTGTGTGTGTGTGTGTGTGTGTGTGTGTGTGTGTGTGTGTGTGTGTGTGTGTGTGTGTGTGTGTGTGTGTGTGTGTGTGTGTGTGTGTGTGTGTGTGTGTGTGTGTGTGTGTGTGTGTGTGTGTGTGTGTGTGTGTGTGTGTGTGTGTGTGTGGTGTGTGTGTGTGTGTGTGTGTGTGTGTGTGTGTGTGTGTGTGTGTGTGTGTGTGTGTGTGTGTGTGTGTGTGTGTGTGTGTGTGTGTGTGTGTGTGTGTGTGTGTGTGTGTGTGTGTGTGTGTGTGTGTGTGTGTGTGTGTGTGTGTGTGTGTGTGTGTGTGTGTGTGTGTGTGTGTGTGTGTGTGTGTGTGTGTGTGTGTGTGTGTGTGTGTGTGTGTGTGTGTGTGTGTGTGTGTGTGTGTGTGTGTGTGTGTGTGTGTGTGTGTGTGTGTGTGTGTGTGTGTGTGTGTGTGTGTGTGTGTTGTGTGTGTGTGTGTGTGTGTGTGTGTGTGTGTGTGTGTGTGTGTGTGTGTGTGTGTGTGTGTGTGTGTGTGTGTGTGTGTGTGTGTGGTGTGTGTGTGTGTGTGTGTGTGTGTGTGTGTGTGTGTGTGTGTGTGTGTGTGTGTGTGTGTGTGTGTGTGTGTGTGTGTGTGTGTGTGTGTGTGTGTGTGTGTGTGGTGTGTGTGTGTGTGTGTGTGTGTGTGTGTGTGTGTGTGTGTGTGTGTGTGTGTGTGTGTGTGTGTGTGTGTGTGTGTGTGTGTGTGTGTGTGTGTGTGTGGTGTGTGTGTGTGTGTGTGTGTGTGTGTGGTGTGTGTGTGTGTGTGTGTGTGTGTGTGTGTGTGTGTGTGTGTGTGTGTGTGTGTGTGTGTGTGTGTGTGTGTGTGTGTGTGTGTGTGTGTGTGTGTGTGTGTGTGTGTGTGTGTGTGTGTGTGTGTGTGTGTGTCCGCGGCCTGGTGGTGTTGCATGGAGTTGAACGCAAGAGCCCGGCAGCGAGGGCAACAGCAGGAAAGCAGACGGCCCAACCCGGTGCCAGTGGGAGCGGCTCTGCGGCCTGGTGGTGCATGGGCACGGGGGCTCCTGGAGAGGGGTGTGGCTGAGGCAACGTGCATGGGCATGGCATGGCTGCGGTAGTGGTGTGTGCTGGTGTCTGCTTGTTGCAGTTGGTTGTGGCCCTCGGAAATGTAAGAGGGAGAACGGCGGTACGTTGTCAATGTCAAGCAGCCTGACCAGCCTGGCCGTTCTTTTTGTAAAGAACGGTGGTGCGCGTACGATGTCAACCAGCTGGAATCTAACGTTAACACAGCGCAGGTGTAGGGGAACAGCTTATCGAACAAAATGAGGGTGCGGGCATCATGACCCTATGATAACAACATGTATGCTTTCAGCAAGTCTAGCAGCAGCACTTGGCCACCTAGAAACACACCATGGCAGAAAGGAAGTCGACACGATGGCACCAAGAAAAATAATTGAGGAAACCTCCCACCACCTTTTTCCCGGACCACTGCTGGGTCGCATCTGGGTCATGGCACCAAAAAACAACCACAACAGTGGCGCCTGTGTAGCGCTACAAGCGGGCCGGTACCATTGCAACCAGCCCACAGACGGGCATTCTGCTCATGTCAGTACCGACTCTCCGGCAGCAAAGGCCCAACATGCACAAGCAGTTCCCCGACAGCGCCTGCCATATCGGCGATCACAGTGGAGAAAATTCGTAATACTCGTCTACCTCCTCGTAATCACCCCCGTCACCACGCACCTCGGTACCCTCCTCAACCTCGGCTCTCAACGAAACCAGGCCCTTATAGAAGCTCATCTCAACAAACACGGCATCAGAGTTCCGGGGCTCGGTTGTCACGTTGTACGTGAAGTCCGGTTCCTGCCCGGGTGTTGTGAAGTTTGAGTAGTAGGTCTGTGTGATGCCGTCACCCAGCACCACTGCAAGCTCCTCCTCCGGCTCCTCCCCGCCCTCCACACCTAGGCCCGCCTCCAGCTCTGCAGAGCTACACGGCACCCACACGATGCTCCGCTCTCCGGGCACCCGCTTCGTGATCCGGAGGATGCACTCGCAAACGCCAAACGGCAGCAGCGGCGCGAGGCAGCCGGGGATGTAGTACTCGACTCGGCACCGCGAAAACAGAACCTTTGCCTCGCCACGGTCGGGCACCTCGGCAAGCGTGCCGCGTGCTGGGCAGCCGGAGGGCCGGCCGCGGATGTTTGCGCAGCCAATGTACGGCGCGGGGGCCTCGACGACTGCAGTGTCGTAATCATCCAGCTCCCCCGGTGGCTCGCCCTCATAGTCTTCGACAGTTGGATCCCTGTAATCAGAGAATTGGCAGCGCGGGTCCGGACGGGTCTTAGAGGAGCAGGAAAAGAGCTTGCCGCTTTTGCGGCAGTGGCCAGAGCAGAAGCTGCGCTGCGCGTTGCAGGACACCATGCGGCACTTGCGGCACTTGGGGTACTTCTTCCGCTTCTTTGAGCCGTGCAGCAGCGACCTGCCGCCGCTGCCACCGGTGCCGTCGCCTGCTGCTGCTGCGGCTGCTGTGTTGTCCGAGTCAAGCAGCTGGACTTGCAGGCGGCTGTCGACAGGGCCGAGCATGGTGGCGCCTGACACCTCGAACGGGTCGACTGGGAACATGTTGGCAGGCTGATGCACCGGCGAGGGCGGGCGGCGGGGCTGGTTGGCCACAGTGTCCTGGTCAAGGGACACCTGCTGCACTGCTGGCTGACATGCATGCACTGGTAGGATGTAGCTGGGGCCCATGGGGGTGACAATGACAGCTAGCAGCAGGTGCATGACTGACAGTCTGGCCATCATGGGGAACATGGTTGAGGAGTCACACTATTTCTTGTGTCCTCTCCTGCCTGGCCTGGGTTTGGACCTGCAAGATATCAATCAGTCAGTTCCTCACCTCCAGACCCTCACACGTTTGACCCAGCAACTGCAACTGACCTCAAAATTGGGAGCGTGACTCTTGTGTTACACAGTGATAGATCTAGGACTCAGCAGCGCCGAGGCAACAGACCAGGCAACAAGCAAACAGACAAACCGGCCACCGTAAGCACCAAGGCCACGCGCCGCACGAGCAAATGCCAGAACGAACTAGCGCCACCTCGAAAGCGTGACTCTTGTGACAGAGCAAGGTCTGGGGGGGGCACTCCGAAACTTACTAGACTGGAACGAAACTTACCAGACGGAAAGTTTGTATGCTGGAATGCATGCCAACACTCACCTCATTCTCTGATCATGCCCCCAATCTTAGATTTGGATACAGCAGATCAAGGAATAGCACAAATGAGGACACCTTCTCCAGCAATACACCAAAAGCATTTAGAATTCTATGAAGACCTTGCAGCAGATGAAGGCCGATCGCGATGCGTCACTATCACGGCCGTGAACGGGCAGGATGGCAGAACAGATGTGCTGTGTTACACAGTGATAGATCTAGGACTCAGCAGCGCCGAGGCAACAGACCAGGCAACATGCAGATAAACAGACCGGCCACCGCAAGCACCAAGGCCACGCGCCGCACGAGCAAATGCCAGAACGAACTAACGCCAGCGCGAAAGCCGACACGCACACACCACGCAGTACGACGCAGGCCATGCGCACACCAAACACACAGCTAGCACTCGCCGGGTCCACATGTGCTGTGCACAAGTGCTGCTGACTGTGCAGGAGCCTTACAGCAGGCCCTGAGGTGGGCTAAGTTTGACTGCGGTGCGTGCTACCTGCTGCGGGGTGCTGGTAACTGCCATCATCGAATGTCACACTGTGCCGTGGGGCTGCATTCCAGTCGCTGGACGCAGAATTCAAGGTCAGTTTTCTCAAGACGAACAGTCGACCGCTTGTGAAACGGAGATCGCATCCAGACCATCGAACTGTCGAAATCCGGCGCGGTGGTGAGTGCTACACGGAGATGAACGCAATAGCCCGGCAGCGAGGGCAACGGAAGGAAAGTAGACGGCCAAGATGGTGAGTGGGAAATGGAAAGGCGCACCGTGTCGCAATTGATTTATGATCAGCGAAGTCGACTGCCGGGAAGGAGCGTGGCCCAGAAACGTGCTTTATAGAGCTGTTCAGTAAATTTAACGTCCTCCCCGCTCCCTCGTCACGTCTTCTGCAGCCTAACAAAACTGCAGCCAAACAAAACTGCTTGGGTCAGTCGCGAGCGCTGCAGCTGTGCGAAAGCAACGTCAACGTTGCCGGTGGTTGACCGTATTTACGTCGGCCTCTAGGCCTTGCGAACGTGCACGTGCCGTTGAAAGTAAGATGTGCCAGTGGATATGTACCTGACTTGCCTCCGTGTACGGCATCTGCATTCGAACTGTGGGGCCAGTGCAACGCTTCGACTCGATTCAGCGTCCGCCAGCTGCAGTCCCCACGCGCGCGCGCTCCACCGTACGTGTGCTTGGAATCGTACAGAAGCGGGAGATGATCAATCACCAGTGCGTCAAAGTCTCTCATATCAGCATACGTGTCATCCAGATTGCAGTGCCTGAGGTTCACTCCGCCCGGTGTGCTTACATAATGGGATAGGCCTGTGCACAGGCGCCGTAGACGCACAGAAGGACGTATGCATGTCAAAATCGCGACGGTGAAGCCTTACACTGAACTCCACGACTCATTCCTACCACTGCCAGTGGCTCTGACAGCAGCAAGAAATGTTGAGAGATGTTGCAGTGCACGCGACCTCACCACCACAGTAGAGTGGCACTCCACTGCATATGCAAGCATGCATGCTTGGGTGAACAACATCATGATGCATCATCCCGCGGGGCTGTGGGGCTGACTGGCTCTGCGGCTGCAGAGTACACCACATGCTGCAGAGTACATCACATGCTGCAGAGTACATTGTTGGCTGCAGAGTACATTGTAGGCTGCAGAGTACATTGTAGGCTGCAGAGTGCATTGTAGGCCGCAGAGTACATGGTAAGATTTCTCTGCGGAGCCTATAGGTACTATAGTACACAGATAGTATACTATAGTACACAGAGCTGCAGGGAGGACCAGCCCTTCTGTGAATGTGGCTTTGCAGTGTGGCACTCTGGGCGCAGCTATCCCTGTCTATGTTCTGTGCATGCATTGGCAGGGTAAACTGGGCCAGAATTCTGGGAGAATGCATATGCACGACCAGCATGTGCGATCACCAGCCGAAGCAGCTTGATTGATTTCGCGTTTTGGCTGAATTGGGGGTGTGGCTGTGCGGATCGGCTGCTGCTGATCGGATGCCGGACTGACTGACTGACTGGCGAGCGATATCGGTGGAATAACGTTAACACAATCTGAGTGAATAACACCTATTTCGCCCTGCACCCCCCCCCCCCCCCCCCCCCCCCCCCCGCACCCCTCCCTCCTCCCCCCTCCCTCCTCCCTCCTCCCAGCTCACGTCCGCAATCGTCTGGAGGAAGCTGTACGCGTCCCGTCGAACCCTGCCATACGTATCATGCACAAGCGGGATGACCTGGGCGGCACCTGTGATGGCGCCATATTTGCGCTGCCACTGTGGCGCCAGTTCAACGAATTCAAAGTTCTCGCAGAAATACAAACGTTGCTGCAGCCAGCAGGCTGAACAGAGTCTCTTTGTGATGTCATCTCGATCTTTGCATGCATGCCCAGCTGACCCAAGTCTTGCCCAGGTCTCGTGCCGGTGGTTTTGCACGGAGACTGTCATATGAGCCCAGCATGTGGATCATACTGGTACAGATGGTGCCTGTGCTGCTTACTTAGATTGCTCGTTTGTTTTGGTAGTTCTGTTTCCTGTTCTTTCTTTCGGCGCTGCTGAGGCCTTGATCTATCACAATGTACAACCTTTGACATATGAGCCCGACCGACAGCGATGGCAACAATAAGAAAGCAAGCAAACAACTGAACCCAGCAAGCAGCTAGTAGCCAGTAGCATCAAGCAGCAACATGCACAACTTCCCGAGCCACAGTGCACCGACACAACCGCAGAGGGCCAGCGTCTGTCTGCTTGTTGCCTGGTCTGTTGCCTCGGCCAGTCCTAGATCTATCACTGTGTAACACACAGGCCAGCCAAAACCAGAACCGCGACAACCACTCTTGAGCCATGCACTTGAACCGTCCAAACCACGCACCATCATCGGCCAGCACACAGCCGCGTCCACCCCACCTGTCACACTGAGACCCCACCCCAGAACTCGCACGCCAGCCCCGCCATCGATATCAAACTCCTGTGCGATCCCGGGGGCGCGCGCCCTCCAGCGCGGGGCAGACCGGCCTCGCGATGTCGGCCCAGCCGTTGCAGCAGAGCCCATCCAAGTGCTTGTGGTGACATATGATACCAGATCTAGCCGTACTTGTGAACTGTAGATCTATGTCATACACGACCCGTGTGCTGCTGTGCTCATTTAGATGTACATGTGCGCTTCAGGTGGCTCGTGCTCTCAATGCGTGCCGTGATTCAGCCGGATTAATTTCAGAATCTCAACGCTTCTTGTCGCTAGCGCAGTCATGCAGATGGTGTCTGAACGCGATTTTCATGGGCATCTGAACGCACGATTGAATTTCCGTGTGTGAGAGCAGCTCACCCGTCAAACTTGATGCCATGCCTTAATTTTTTACACAACTGCATGATTTGCAGATTTCGCAAGAACACGGCAGGTTGAAGGGCACGTGTGATACCACCCTGTGTGATCATGACCTCAAATCAGGGCGCCCCGTATCAGTTGTCGGCTTTACCTCTGCCCAAGTAGATCACACCGACCTCGAGTGACACGTCGCGTCCCAATGGCGATGGTGACAGTAGTCCGCATCATGCTGGCTGACATTTTACACCTCTCTGCCACGTGTCTCCTCCTTGTGCATGCCAGGCCCGACCGCTCAGTGCCGCCACGCGCCACGCTCCTTCATGGCTCAGCAGGCGGAGTCTCAGCACAGCTGCGGATAGCATCTGCTGCAACGCATGCAGCTGACCGGTCTTACAGCGTCAATCCCTTCGAGGTGGCTGGCACCAGTGTGCATGGCCCCGTCAGCAGACGCCTTGAATTCAGGCACGGCTTCTGCGGCAGTCTAGACTCGAGCAATCTCTGCCGGGCGACGTCGACGGCGGCGCCAGTACCGGCCGGCGGCAGGTGCTGCACGGCCCCAGACGGCTCGGGAAGTACCCGGAATGCAACACTTGCATGCTTGTGCTGTGCTCTTCGAGGACGTCACAGTACACTGGACACTGCCACAAGCGGAGGAAGCTTCACCCCTGCTCATCCAGGGGTGTTTCATCCGCAAAAGTCCTCTGTCTAGCAGCCAATGTTCCAGCAGAAAGCTTTGAGGGTAGGCCTCCCAGCGACATGGCCACGTGTGACACTGTCATTGTTACGGTTCCGGCGCCGTACACTGGATGCGCCGAAATCAGCAACCGCCCCTCCGGCTGCTCAGCACCCCACGCTGCGCTACCACACACAGGCTATCCCCGTCAGGGTCACAGCAGACTTGTTTTGTGCGGCAGAACCATACGTGCCAGACTGCAACGGGCCGATGTTCCCATTGGACGTGTGCGTGTGCAATTACCGGACAGAGGCCTCAACATGACTGCTTGGCGCCGGCCAGACGATCATTCCGGTGTGTAACACCGCAGACCTTAGAAGCCGGCTCTGGATTGGGGCGCAGCGATGGGTCTCTGTCGGAGGACGGGCTAGCAGTAGTGCCGGTGGGAGGTGTCACGCAGACCTGGTTCTCAAACTTCACCGAGACAGAGGAGGAGCCCCCCGTGAGGCAGAGTGTGTCCGTGTCTGTTGCGGGTAGCAGTGCAATTGTGAGCTTGGATTTTTTTCGTGCGCTGGTGTATGTGGCCAAACACGACGATTACAACCCACAGCATGACGACGATTACGATACTGTTAGGTATGGGTACGGCTTTGACTATAATGCACCAAAATCGGAAGATTACATCTACAATCTCAGGGCCGAGATGTTGGGCGAGCGAGATTACAATTATTCGCATTATTGAGAGCCACATGTTGTCAATGTCACTGTGCACAGCCAGCGGATCAGCGGAGTTGTAGTGTAGGACTCAGCAGATGAGCGTCGAAGAGAAATACATGAAACCCAGACACAGGAAACGACAGGCACAGATGCAATTATGGCATAACTTGTGTGTGAATGTGACATACAATCATGTGATAGTCAGGGGCATCAGGCCTCCGAGGAGAGTCTTGTACACACGGCGTCGGTGATGCATATATCACCACACCGCATCCGGCCTTGGCGGTGAACAGCAGGGGTGTATTTGTGCGACGCAAATATCAGCAACAACTAGCCGCTGCACATCCCCTCCATCATCAGCTTGGTCACACCGGTAAACATAAAATGCAGAAAATCTGCGCCACATCTAAATGAACGTGCAATACCCTGACCTAAGCTGCTCACTTACACAAAACTGAGAATGACACAGGTGTAAAGTTATGATAGGTGTACATGATGGCAGACATCACGGTTCCCTTGAAGGCGCTCCGTTGGGGGCCTCAGGCTCCTCAATGTCGTCGATCGGTTCATGCTCATCATCAGATTCATCTGTCACCTCCACACCCTCCCCCATGTAATCTGACTCCCTCACATCCATATAATACACCGTCAGAGTTGCATCGATCTTACCCTCACGCGTCCTCACGGTCACTTCATGCGTGTGGCTTGGCTCTTGCCCGGGGATCGTGAAATTATTGAACCAGGTCTGTGTGACGTCCCCCCCCGGCACGACCACCAACTCATCCTCCGACTCAGACCCATCGCTGTCCCCGACCCCTGACCCTGTCTCCAACACCGTCGTCTTGCACGGCTCGTACACATACCTCCTCCTATACCGGGACTTGCTGCGGCCCCACTTGGGCCGCGATCGCGATGAACTTACGCGGTACAGACAGTGGCAAACGCCGACCGGCATCAGCGGGCCCGGGCAGTCAGGCACATAGTACTGCGAGCGGCAGTGGGCATAGATCACCGTTGCACTGTCACTGCTACTGCCCGGCAGCATAGCGGCCGTGCCGCGTGCCGGGCAGCCGGATGGGCGATTGCCGATGTCGGCGCAACCGATGTACGGCGAGGCCACGGTGACGACGGCCGTGTCGTATATCCCCAGGCCGTCAGGCTCTCGCTTTTGGAACTCGCTGAGCGGGAGCGGCTCCCCATCGTCGCCGAAGTCTTCAAACAGGCACTCGGGCGGCGCCGGGGCGGGTCGGTTCCTGGACGAGCACGGCATGAGCCGGCGGCGGCGGCGGCAGTGGCCGGTGCAGAACCCGTTGCTGTTGCAGCGCAGCATTCGGCACTTGTTGCATGGCGGGTATTTCTTCAGCCGGGCGGGGCCGTGCAGCAGCGATCGCATCGGGGCCATGGAGCCGTTCGGGTCTGCGGAAGAGGACTGCTGGAGAAGCTGCTCCTGCAGGCGGCTGTCGACAGGGGTGTCCTCTACGTCAGCATACGGCTCATCAAATGGGTCCACAGGGAACATGTCATCATCATCGCTGTTAACATTAACAGCGCCAATGCCCATGTCCGCTCCAGGAAAGCCATTTTGCTGTAGCGCTGCCTGGTCCGTGTGCCGTTCCGACCGCGATGCGGCTGGCAGTGCGCCGGCAAGCTGGCCGTATATGCATGCAGCAGCGACGCAGGCTGTGCGCAGCAGCCGCTTGAGTGTCCTCAGGTGATGCATGCGAACCAGCGCTCCTGTGGACAGCGGTCGGCCGTACCCTCACTTGATTGTGACTGTACCTGCGCATGGCATTCACTGATGTATGCTTCTAAGCTGTCCAGGCATCAAGCATGCTGCAACCGCATGTGTTACACAGTGATAGATCCAGGACTCAGCAGCGCCGAGGCAATAGACCAGGCAATCGCATGTGTGGGACAGTATGCCTGTGATGCAGGCCGCAGTGCAAAGCGGCTGGTAGCACGTAGGTCTGAAGTTGCACAGAGGCACGAGGTTGTTCAGGACATTTTGCATGTGCATCTATAACAGCGGCTATTCTGTTCCTCCTTGAATCTGCGTGAACCTCCGCTTGTACGACCGCACTACACAAAAGCGGGGGTATGGTCAGCCATCAGTGCGCTTCGGGCCAAGCGCGAATCCATTTACACAAGATGGCGCACACAGCACACAGCCTAGCGCTGATACATCTATCGTGGACACGGTCTTACCAATGTAATTTTGTACAACCAAAGCGCACGACAGACCAAACCATGACCCCCATTTATTGTTGTGGCGAGGCACTCAGAGCCTCGGATCAACGGAATATGTACTGTACATGTTACATCGAGGGGCTCCAATCCAGTGCACCGGAATATGTATATGTGGCCATGCATGGGTGGCCTGCAGCTGCAGGCTGCAGTGTAAACGTAAATGTAAATGTAAATGTGAATGCAAATGCAAATGGAAACGTAAGTGTAAATGTAAATGTAATTCCATGTCGTATCCGATTAGGCCATTGACATCGGCGATCCGGGACCCAGGAGCCGAAGGGCGGTTGCTGTGTGCGGCTGTGGCGTGGGTGTCGTGGTGGTGGGATGCGGGAGTGCGCGTGTGTGTTACACAGTGATAGATCTAGGACTCAGCAGCGCCGAGGCAACAGACCAGGCAACATGCAGATAAACAGACCGGCCACCGCAAGCACCAAGGCCACGCGCCGCACGGGAGTGCGCGTGTGTGTGGATGCGTGGGTGTGGTTGTGTTGGTTGTGTTGGTTCGTTTCGACTTATCGCCTGAGACAGTTGCTGCTTGTTGCTGTCTGCCTTCGGTTGGTGTTGGCCGTCTGCTTTCCTGCTGTTGCGCTCGATGCCGGGCTCTCGCGTTCATATCCGTGTAACACCATGGTGTAGTATCAATGATCATGAGGTACAAGATACACGGATGCTGCTGGTTACAGAACTAACACAGGCTACCGTGACTAGTTTCGGCCAGTGCCAATGGCCTCATCAGACGGATTTTGTGCAGTCCAGCAGTCAACGGCGATCACGAGCGTAGGGCTCCTAATGTAGTCCTCGAGGTTGTAGCACCATGGTGGCCGGATTGGAAATTGTAAGTTTGAAGCGGTGGGAAATATGCATGCAGACTTGGACGTGGTACCTGCCGGCATCTACAGCTGTGGCCACAGCTGCAGCACATCCTCAGGCTGAAACCTACAGCTAGTTCAAGCGACGACGACATGCTCTGAGAACGAGGACGACGGCTGGAACTTGCCAAGACTATGATATTTTGTTGTCATGCTGGAACGTGCCTTTCGCCGCGACGGACGGCTCGACAATTGCAAGTGCATGTTCGCGGTGGTGGGACGACTATTGTGACGATACAAGCTGTACGCGGCAGCACAGTCTTCTGGAAGCCTTCAGAAGGTCCTCGAGGAGGCAGAGATGCTTCTCTGACCTTCCGCGCACATGCCTGTGCCGAGGTTGCTGTGTTATGTGGTCACCAACACTGCTACGTGAGCATGCTCGAGAGAGCATGGCTGACGTGAGCATAGACCCTTCTAGAAAGGGGTGTTGGCGTGTGTGGGGATTAGCACATTGCAAATGGGCTAAAGGCAGGAGTCGCACACAGGCCGGAACACTATATAAGCGCTATGGTGTGCTGGCTGGACCTTAAAGGGTTTACACAGTACAGCTTGACACAACCCAGGTACAATCGGAGTACCGTCACAACTATACACACGTTGACACGTTTGAGGCATGATTGCAGTGTCGAATGCTAAGCCAGACAAAGCAGCTGAGAGAGCGAACCACTAGGAACATGTACAGCAGCCTCATACTGAAGAGCGCCAATCCAGTTCGACCGGCGCTTCAGCACGCTGCATGGTGCGTACCACGGCCAGCTGCAGTGCAGAGACAACCAAAGTTCGCGATCATTTGAACAGCTGTGTGAAGTGCCATGAGTCCGAGCAAGCCAGCATAATATCAGGCAGATCAGCGAAATTAGAGTATCACTGAGCTCGGTGCGGACCGTTGGTCTGTGTTGGTGTGATGTCGCTGAAGCTCGACTCCTCTGTAGCCTTCCAACGAGCGAGCAGTGCTCGGGTAGGCCTGTGTGATAGAACGACGATGACAATATGGGACTGATGATTCGACAAAGCTTGCCGTTGCTTCCGTCAATGGTCCATCACAGCTGGGTCAACGCTGCTTTGAAGACGTCTGTCGGGCGCTCTTCGGATCTATAGCTAGGTAGCTATAGACACCGAGTCGGCTATGCTGTCTGGAATCCAGTACGCGTCAAGGTTCAGGTCACCTTCCGTGCTCATGATCCCATGATCATTCCCGGAATGGCGACATGCCGAGACACGCGCGCCCAGGTTTGCCTGTACATGTCCTGGCTCGGAGCTCTCGGGCACTCGCCCGAACTTCCTACTGGTTCCGCTGCCTTCTCCAACGGTTGCGATCAGAAGCGTGTTCGCCTGTGCAGCTCTTGTAATCTGCTGCACTCTCTTTTAACTTCTGCAGATGAGTAGATGTTGCAAACTTCCCATACTGGTCGATTCGTACAGTGTTCTCGTGGTCGACGTCAGCCTGTATGTGGCCTGTAGCCACATGGACAGCTGCATGCAGCTGCAGCACTGCCCGGGCCTATACTTCTGAGCCCATCCGCTGCAGCTGTCCTAGAAGCAAGCACGGCCTTGCGCGGGATATACAGGCGCGCTAAAAAATCGTATGCACATCTGATGCTGCATCGGGAGGTGTGATTCAACATTGTGGATATGTGCAAAGGCAGGCTTCAAGCCACTAGCAATCCAGACCCTTCCGGAAGGATCCCTATCTCAACTTGATGCACTACCAGCAAGTACCCCTATCCATGAAGTACCTAGGTGTACATGTACCTACATCTGACAACATGCACATGCGAACGCTGTGTTTTCACTCTTCCCTCAATCTCACTGTTCCCGTCCAGCTAGCCTGGGCTGCAGCGTTCACGTGCTGGTGCTGGTGTTGCCTATCGACATTGCTGCTGCCTTCAAGGCATGCACTGATGACTGGATCCTAAGTCAGCCACCCCTGTACTTACATCTGGAACTTTCATATGATTGGTACCTGCACAGTGTGCACACTGTCACGTACACAGTCACACTAATATAATAATCTTGCAACATACCTTGTGTCCGAGGAGGGGCGCAGAGGAGAAACGGCGGACGTGCGCTGCAAGGAGAAAAAAGGGAGGGAGAAAAAAGGGAGGGATCGGGTGCGGGGGGAAGGGGGGGGGGGGCTGCAGGGCGAAATGGGTGGAGGGGGGGGGCTCGCGAGGAGGCGGGGGGGGGGGGGGGGGGGGGGGGGCGGGCGACGCAAGCCTATGCGCGATGGCCTGTCAACGCCGGCAGGCCGTCTGTGGGGACAGGAAGGCCCGGCAGCAGCGCCCGTCCCACCAGTCTAGCATGGAGGTGCGCGGCCGCGCGGGCTTGGCGCGCCAGCGCGCGGCACAATGTCGTGGACATACCTTGTGCCACCTGCAACGAGCGCCCGACATGAGCGGGCATCTCGGCCACTCAGGATGGCGCCACGTACCGGTCAAGCTGCAGCTGTGCTCCATCTATGAATGCCTCACACAAACAGTATGTGTGTTTGCTTTCGTGCCGGCGCTAGTTCGTTCTGGCATTTGCTCGTGCGAAAAGTGGCCTTGGTGCTTGCGGTGGCCGGTCTGCCTGTTGCCTGGTCTGCTGCCTCGGCGCTGCTGAGTTCTAGATCTATCACTGTGTAACACACATAACCCACCTGCAACGGGTCTGCAGGTGCACACGAGCGCGCTCGTGCAACCCTCTCTGTGCTACGGTACACTACGTAGAGCTCAAATCTCACCCACGGTTGAAGTGACAACGGTAGATCGAAGCACTCTGGCATTCAGTGTCTACGGGGATTTGCAGCACTGCCTCGGACCGCAGGCTGCGGAGCTTGGACATTTTTAAAGGCTAAATCTGAGCTAAACGTAGCTGTCCACACAGAGAGGGTATTCGTTGCTAGTGCTTCATAGATCCCGCCCCCCCGGGCCCGTGTTGATGTGCGTCTACATGTGTTACACAGTTATAGATCTGGGACCCAGCAACGCCGGGGCAACAGGGCAGTCATCAGGCAAACAGACAAATCATGACAAGCCTCAAGGCCACTCTCCGCACGAGCTAATGTTTGAACAGACCAGCTCCACAAAAGCAAACACACACACACACACACACACACACACACACACACACACACACACACACACACACACACACACACACACACACACACACACACACACACACACACACACACACACACACACACACACACACACACACACACACACACACACACACACACACACACACACACACACACACCACACACACACACACACACACACACACACACACACACACACACACACACACACACACACACACACACACACACACACACACACACACACACACACACACACACACACACACACACACACACACACACACACACACACACACACACACACACACACACACACACACACACACACAACACACACACACACACACACACACACACACACACACACACACACACACACACACACACACACACACACACACACACACCACACACACACACACACACACACACACACACACACACACACACACACACACACACACACACACACACACACACACACACACACACACACACACACACACACACACACACACACACACACACACACACACACACACACACACACACACACACACACACACACACACACACACACACACACACACACACACACACACACACACACACACACACACACACACACACACACACACACACACACACACACACACACACACACACACACACACACACACACACACACACACACACACACACAGGAAGCGAGCGTAGCATCGCGCAGTATCTTACAGTCCACGCACACGTCACAGTCAGCATGGACCCCTCCCCCCCCCCACCCCCCCCCCCCCCCCCTGGTGTCTACATGTGTTACTCAGTCATAGATCTAGGACTCAGCAGCGCCGAGGCAACAGACCAGGCAACAAGCAAACAGACAGACCGGCCGCCGCAAGCACTCAGGCCACGCGCCGCACGAGCAAATGCCAGAACAAACAAACGCCATCGCGAAAGCAGACACGCACACACCACGCAGTACCACGCAGGCCACGCGCACACCAAACACACAGCCAGCACTCGCCGGGCCCACAAGCGGTCGTCAACGCAACACTAGCAGTCTGCACGGGCGCGACAGCGCGCGCTACAGCCATGTCCGAGACCGCGAGGCACCGGTCCCAGGAGCCGTAGCCTCCGCCAGCCCGGCAGCCCGAGCGGTGTCCGGGGAGGGGCGCAGAGGAGAAACGGCGGACGTGCGCTGCGAGAAGAAAAGAGGGAGGGAAAAAAGAGGGAGGGATCGGGTGCGGCGGGGGGGGGGGGGGGGGGGGGGGGGGGCTTCCTTGATGTGTGCAGCACATGGCTTCAGCATGGCTTCAGCAAGAGCAGCGCCGGCCTGTGGCACTCAGTTCCGCCCACAGATGTGCTGCAGCGGCACCTTATCAGGTACGTTAATTCCGTCTCTGCCTTTGTGTGGTGTTTGAGTGCTAGCAAGCTGCTGTCTTCTCAATTTTCACTGGGTTGCAGGTCATTGGCTTCTTTGTTTAGTGCAGCCCACAGCTTCAGCAAGAGCAGCGACAGCCTCTGGCAGACAACCCAGCTCAGAGGTGCGCTGCACCGGCACTTTGCCGTGCATTACGCTAGAATGTCGCCCCCTGTGCTATTTCGACCGCCATTTGGCTGCCAGTAGTCATGTGCGTGGCGTGTCAGACATGCCCAGCATTTTGGACATGCTTGAATACCTGCGTCAAACTACAACAGAGGCATGCAAATGCATCAGGTGGACAACACAGTGACCCCCTTGCCTTCCCCTTAACGTATGTTGCTTGCATGAAGATCTCAAGCTACATGCACATGTTGCTTGGCATTGTAGGACAAGAAGACAAAGGTCTGGGTGGGCTCATGAACAGCAGGCCTACTGTAATTTCCAGCTATCATCCCTATGCTGTTCCAATGGCAACTGTGGCTCGGCAATGTGGTGTTACACGGAGATGAACGCAATAGCCCGGCAGCGAGGGCAACAGAAGGAAAGTAGACGGCCAAAACCCCCGAAAGTAGACACCAGCAAAAAGCAATCACTCTCCCAGACGAAAAAGCCACAACGAACCGACACAGCCAACACAACCCCACTCAGCTCATGTGGTGTTGTTTGTGAACATGGTAGCTGAACATGGTAGCTAGCGGGCAACTGCACTTACATTAATGCCTTGATTGTTTGATTGATGCATGTATAGGGAGTGTTGAGATGCAGCAAGTGAATAGTGGATGTAACATCAACCATTGAGCTTGAGATGCCCGTGCATGTTGCCAGCCCACTGTTGTGTAACACAGTGATAGATCTAGGACTCAGCAGCGCCGAGGCAACAGACCAGGCAACAAGCAAACAGACAGACCGGCCGTCGCAAGCACCAAGGCCACGCGCCGCACGAGCAAATGCCAGAACAAACTAACGCCAGCGCGAAAGCAGACACGCACACACCACGCAGTACCACGCAGGCCACGCGCACACCAAAAACACAGCCAGCACTCGCCGGGCCCACAAGCGGTCGTCGACGCGACACTAGCAGCCTACCCACTGTTGTGTTACACAGTGATAGATCTAGGACTCAGCAGCGCCGAGGCAACAGACCAGGCAACAAACAAACAGACAGACCGGCCACCGCAAGCACCCACCCACTGTTGTGTGTCTGTGCGTTCTTTGCAACACATCCCCTGAGCAGGCCTTGCTCCCTCATAGACATGGCGGCATGGGTCTGCGACACTACACAGCCGACGTTGCTGACGCCGCGCGCATCGCGTCGGCAGCAGTTGCGCACGCGGTGCTCGCGGACGGCATCGACGGCGGCAAGCCGTTCCGCGGCGACGCTGCGGTCCAGCACCAGGCCCGCCTCGCACGCTTGCGGAAGGCATGGCCGGCCGTGCAGGGAATCTCAGACAGCCCGACCCCAGCCGACGCCTGGGCGTCTGACGCTGGCTCGAAGCTGCGCATGACGCAGCTCCAGAGCGCGCTCAGCCGGGCGGAGGCCGACGCGCGCTGGACCGCCACGCGCGACTATCTCGAGACCCTGAAGCACGGTCCGAATCTTCAATCGGCGAAGACGGCGTGCGCTGATCTCGCTCGCCTCCTCAGCTGCTCTGGCTCGCTGGCCTCGGCGTTCCTCACTGCCTGCCCCGGCCCGGTGACGGGCCTGACCGACCATGAATTCCAGGTGGCCGTGCTGCTGCGGCTGGGTGAGCCGCTGCTACCCGTCCTGGAGTCGGATGAGGCCTGCCCCTGCGGCCGCGTGGCCGCGTCCGGTACACACAGTGTCATATGAGGACAGCTATGGGCAAGTTCAGTCCTAAAGCACGACCTCATCACCGTGGCTTGGAGGCGGGTGCTCATGCGCGCGTCGATCGCTTCATCGCTGGAGCCGCACGTTGGCAAGCTCCCCGGGGGCATACGCGTGCTCCCCCTCCGCGGCAGCCGGCAGTCGCCACCAGCCGCGCCGCCGGCGGACTTTACGCGCCCGCCGGCTGCGCCGTCTGCGAGTGCACCGGCCGCGCCGTGTCAGCAAGACCCGCCGCCGCCGCCGCCACCGCCGCAGTCACCGCCGCCGCCGCCGCCGCCACCGGACCCCCCAGCCGATGCCGCGCCGGTCCAGCCCCCACCCCATCTCTCGCAGGCCCTCCAGGCTTCGGACGTGCCCCACACCCCTCATGGCACCCAAGCCCCGGCTCCGGCCTCCCTTACCCTTACTGCCGCTACCGCCCCCCCCCGCCGCGGCCCACGCCCCGACGTGCGACGCGCCCCTCGCCTCTGACCGAGAGGCAGCGCCCCCTGCCGCACCCCCGCTGCCCCGATCGCAGCGGCCTCCGCAGCGCGGCGACCTCTTGGCATTCCTCACCACGCGCATGGCGCTGCTGGACGTGAAGGTGATGCACCCGCTTGCCAGGTCGCATGTGCGCGGTGCGTCACGTGAGGCTGGCGCGACCGCCGAGAAGGGCGCACGGCAAAAGCGCGACAAATATGGCGCCATCACAGGTGCCGCCCAGTTCATCCCGCTCGTGCATGAGACGTATGGCAGGGTTGGACGGGACGCGTACCGCTTCCTCCAGACGGTCGCGGAGGTTGCCGCGGGACACGGGGCGGTGTCAAAGCGTACTTTCCTTCTCAATGCCATGCGCGACCTGTCCACAACATTGTGCCGCGCGCTGGCGCGCCAAGCCCGCGCGGCCGCGCCCCTCCGTGCTAGACTGGTCGGACGGGCGCTGCTGCCGGGCCTTCCTGTCCCCACAGACGGCCTGCCGGCGCTGACAGGCCATCGCGCATAAGCTTGCGTCGCCCACCCTCTCGCGCGCCATTGCAACGGACGGCCGCCTCGACGGGGACGTCTACGTCCATGGCGGCAGCCTTGACATCGGACGAGGCAACAACGGCTGAGATGGCAGCAGCGATGAGTGCAGCCGCGGCGGCTGGTCCCTCTGAGGTGCCGTCCGCCGTGGCGGCGTCGCCGAGCGGGGCCGCGTTGTCCGCCGGAACGGAGGGGCGAAAGGGGGCAGGCGGGTAATGCGCCAGCGTCTGGGTGCCATATGGGGTTGAAGGCACGGCTGAGGCGCTGGGGGCGAGGGTGGGTGGAGTGAGCGCACCAGCGGCAGCACAGCTGGCAGGCTCACAGGAGGGGCCGGGCGGCTGTGCGGGCGGCCGCGCGCCCGGCACATCCGGGTACTGCGGGAGGCTCTTGATGTTGGGCTCAAGAGACGTGGAGATGCCCGCCCGCATGATGAAGCGCCGCCATGCCTGCGTGATCGCATCATGGCGGGCGACCACCGTGCGCCACACCGCATTGCACACCAGGGCATGCGAACCATCAGCAGGCGATGCCCGGCCGCACACGCAGTCGCCGTCCGCCTCTTGGCCGGTGAACAGTGACTTACCTAGGCGCAAGCGCACATTCACGCGGAACTCTGTGGCAGACAGCTCAGTCTCACCAGGGCTGGCTTTCAGGAAAGCTGAGGCCATCTAACTATGCAGGCGCGCCTTGCTGGTCAGGCTTTGTTCGCGTGTTGCTGACGACGGGCTGCGCGTCCCTTGCTCCACCGCTGCAAGCAGCGCAGCCGCCCGGGCGTCAGAGTCGGCCCGGCCGACTGCATTCTGCAGCCGTGACATGCAGATGGCAGGCCCCCCGCCGCTCAGGCCCGCCCATTCCGCGGGCTCGACGGGGCACTCAGACAGCCCCGGGATGCTTGGCCACTGCCGGCGCAACTCTTCGAGAGTGTGGCGCATGGCGATGCCCGCATCGCCACGGAACGGCAGGCCTCTATCTGTCCCTTCTGCGAGGGCTGCATGGGCGAGTTCAGCGGACGACAGGCAAGCAGCGTCGGCGATGGGATGGGTGAACCTGCGTAGGCCCATGCCGCCGTGGCGGTGGGGAAGCAGGGCTTGCAGGCACTGTGCGTCCGTGAGGTTGGTCACATCCAGAATGTCGCCGAGGCCCTTCAGCAGCGCTGTCTCCACCTGGTGCAGCGGCTGCTCCAGAAACCGCCACTGCGTGCTGCGCAACAAATGGGATTCTCTATGCTGCAGGCAGCTGTGCATGACAAGCCATTTCACCTGAGGGGACAGTGGCAGTGCGGTCAGCTTCGCAATCTGCGCGCAAGTGGCTGCGCAGCGGCGGGAGACATGTGCTGTGACGAACTCATCGCTACCGAGCGGGGTGCCGCACACCACGATGCCGTCCGGGGCGACGCGCGCACCGAGCAAGGCGGCGACATGCGCAGCTGTGTCTGTGTCCTCGCAGTAGACGCTAGTCTTGTGCGGCTGGCACGGGTGCCTACCCATGATCAGTGCTGCGCCGGCGGCGACATCTTGCGGCCGTCCTTGCAGGCCTGCTGAACCTGTCGCGGGGCACGGCAGCAGGGCCCAGTGGGTGGACAAACGAGCACATCCGCGCCGTGGCACTACATGACCCACGCATCCGCGCCGCGCTGCGCCATTTTGTCAATGACCTCCTGTCGGGGAGCATCCCCCACACGGCTCTCCTCCAAGCCAGCCGACTGATCGCCCTCGCCAAGACGGCAGGCGGCGTCAGGCCCATCGCAATCGGTGAGTTGCTGATGCGCCTGGCGGGCATCTGCGCGCTGGCGACGCTGCCGGATGCAGCCAGCCTGTTTGCCCCGCTGCAGGCCGGTGTCGGCATCTCTGGGGGTGCTGAGATCCCAGGCCATGCGCTGTATCCTGACTTTCATGACCCCGATGTTGTGACCGTCCAAGTGGACCTCCGCAATGCCTTCAATCTGTGCGATCGGACCGCCATGCTGGCAGCCGTTGCACAGCACGCCCCGGGTCTCTTGCCATTCGTGCGGATGTCATACCAACAGGCATCGGCGCTGCTTCTGCGGCGCCTGGACGGCGCACATGAAGTGCTGTGGAGCGAGACCGGCGTGCGACAGGGCGACACGATGGGGCCGTTCCTCTTCAACCTGACGTATCAGCCGACTCTGCGAGCAGCGAGCGAGGTCAGCGGCGGAGCGCTGGTCACGGCATGCCACGATGACACGTACCTGCAAGGACGGCCGCAAGATGTCGCCGCCGGCGCAGCACTGATCATGGGTAGGCACCCGTGCCAGCCGCAGAAGACTAGCGTCTACTGCGAGGACACGGACACAGCTGCGCATGTCGCCGCCTTGCTCGGTGCGCGCGTCGCCCCGGACGGCATCGTGGTGTGCGGCACCCCGCTGGGTAGCGATGAGTTCGTCACAGCACATGTCTCCCGCCGCTGCGCAGCCACTCGCGCGCAGATTGCGAAGCTGACCGCACTGCCACTGTCCCCTCAGGTGAAATGGCTTGTCATGCACAACTGCCTGCAGCATAGAGAATCCCATTTGTTGCGCAGCACGCAGTGGCGGTTTCTGGAGCAGCCGCTGCACCAAGTGGAGACAGCGCTGCTGAAGGGCCTCGGCGACATTCTGGATGTGACCAGCCTTACGGATGCACAGTGCCTGCAAGCCCTGCTTCCCCACCGCCACGGCGGCATGGGCCTACGCAGGTTCACCCAACCCATCGCCGACGCTGCTCGCCTGTCGTCCGCTGCACTCGCCCATGCAGCCCTCGCAGAAGGGACGGATCGAGGCCTGCCGTTCCGTGGCAATGCGGGCGTCGCCATGCGCCACACTCTCGAAGAGTTGCGCCAGCAGTGGCCAAGCATCCCGGGGCTGTCTGAGTGCCCCGCCGAGCCCGCGGCATGGGCGGGCCTGAGCGGCGGGGGGTCTGCCATCTGCATGTCACGGCTGCAGAATGCAGTCGGCCGGGCCGACTCTGACGCCCGGGCGGCTGCGCTGCTTGCAGCGCTGGATCAAGGGACGCGCAGCCCGTCGTCAGCAACACGCGAACACAGCCTTACCAGCAAGGCGCGCTTGCATAGTTGCGCAGGCTCGATGGCCTCAGCTTTCCTGAAAGCCAGGCCCGGTGCGACTGAGCTGACTGCCACAGAGTTCCGCGTGAATGTGCGCTTGCGCCTATGTGAGTCACTGTTCACCGGCCCAGAGGCGGACGGCGACTGCGTGTGCGGCCGGGCATCGCCTGCTGATGGTTCGCATGCCCTGGTGTGCAATGCGGTGTGGCGCACGGTGGTCGCCCGCCATGATGCGATCACGCAGGCATGGCGCCGCTTCATCATGCGGGCGGGCATCTCCACGTCTCTTGAGCCCAACATCAAGAGCCTCCCGCAGTACCCGGATGTGCGGGCCGCACGGCCGCCCGCACAGCCGCCCGGCCCCTCCTGTGAGCCTGCCAGCTGTGCTGCCGCTGGTGCGCTCACTCCACCCACCCCGGCCCCCAGCGCCTCGGCCGTGCCTTCCACCCCATGTGGCACCCAGACGCTGGCGCATTCCCCGCCTGCCCCCTTGCGCCCCTCCGGACCGGCTGACAACGCTGCCCCGCTCGGCGACGCCGCCACGGCGGACGGCACCTCAGAGGGACCAGCCGCCGCGGCTGCACTCGTCGCTGCTGCCATCTCAGCCGTTGTTGCCTCGTCCGAGGTCAAGGCTGCCGCGGCCGACACGGCAGGCGCCATGGACGTAGACGTCCCCGGCGAGGCGGCTGTCGGTTACAAGGGCGCGCGAGAGCTCGGCGCGGCAGCTGCCGCCGCCGCCGCAGTGGCCGTGAAGGCGGCCGCCCCGGCCGGCGAGTGCGCGGTGCGGTGTGAGCACCTGCCACAGGTGGGCCCGGTGGCCACTAGTCCGCCGCGACGCCTGCCCGAGGGTCGACGGGGCCGCGCGGCCGCGGCTTGCGCCCGGCCGCTACCCCCCCGCTCGCAGCGCGACCCGGAACGGGGTGATCTGCTTGTGATGTTGCCCTGCGACACCGTTGTGGCCGATGTGTGCGTGACCTGTCCGGTGGCCCCCTCCCGGGTCGTCGCCGCGGCAAACACGCCAGGCGCTGCCGCCCAGCTGATGGACGACCGGAAGCGAGACAAGTACGGCCGCTCCGGCACAGGCGCATGTCGCTTCGTGTCCCTGTCGCATGAGACGTTTGGCCGTGTGGGCACGGGTGCGTTCGCCTTCCTGAATAAGATCGCTGACTTTGCTGCGGCTTCGGGGGCCGTGTCCAGGCGAGCGTTCTTGCAGAATGCCATGTGCGAACTCTCCACCACTCTGTGCCGTGGTGTGACGCGCCAGGTCCTCGCTGCGGCTCCGCTGCGTATGCGGCTGGCGGGCAGGGCGGTGGTGCCTGGCCACGATGTCCCGTCGGACGTGCTATAGGCGGCCGCTGGCCGCCTTGCTGGACCGGGTGCCGCGGCTGCAGCGGCGCAGGCCGGCCCCGCGTCTGGTCGTGTTGGCCCGCCGAACCTTCCCGCGAGCCACCGTGGGGGGAGTGATGCGGCGCCGCTAGTGCCCTTCGCGCCCCGCCCTGAGGCCCCTGTCGGGCGGCCGGAGGGGGAGGGCTGGTACGCCTTGCACTGTGGGGGGCGTGCGCCCCCGGGCTCTCATGTGCGGGGGGCCCGTGATGGAATGCTCCAGTGGGGCAGGATGGAGTGGGGGTGCTGCTGTAGGGGGGTCGGTGGTGGCTGGTTTTGCTGGGGTGGGCAGTAGTGCGGTGGTGGTTGTTGCTGTGCGCGGTTGTGGCGCGGGTGCCGTAGTGGAGGGGTGCGGGAGTGCGCGTGCGTGTGGGTGCGTGGGTTTGGTTGTGTCGGCTGTGTCGGTTCGTTGTGGCTTTTTCGCCTGGGAGAGCGATTGCTTTTTGCTGGTGTCTACTTTCGGGGGTTTTGGCCGTCTACTTTCCTTCCGTTGCCCTCGCTGCCGGGCTATTGCGTTCATCTCCGTGTAACACACAGAACAGCCTGCATGGTGTGAGGACCACCGCACGAAGCTCCTCCGCATCGGGGCTGTGCAACACAACGGATCTCACGGTGGGGGCCGGAGCAGGCTCAAGAGATGGGCGTGTGTCAGAGCATGGTCTGGCGGTGGTGCCGGGTGAGAACGTGACAGAGACATGGTTTAACAATTACACGTTGCCAGGATCAGAGAGCGTTAATACATTCACGTACACGAGGAGTGTCGCGGGGCTGCATGTGACGTTGCGCGTGCATCACCCAGTGGTGGTGGACACCAGTGCCGAGTATGTTGACTTTAATAGCAAACTTGCAGACGATCCTGACTATGACTGCTGTGGTTACTCTGAGAGCAGCTTGACTGATTATGAACTAGGCCTTTATAATGATGACTATGATTTCAGTAGGTACGGATACAAGCGGTAAGGACTATGACGAAGGTGTTGGAGCTGCTGCCAGTGGCTGATGTGCATGTTGTTCGTATACTTGAACACAGAAGTTGGTGTGTGCAGCCAGTTTGTGAAACGCCATTTTCAGCAGGAGCTAGGTTGTACCATAGTGTAACCATGCATGTCTTGGACAAGTCCAAGCTCTCCCGGGGCCATTGGCTCCCTGAGCCACTTGCAATAAGTCCTAGACAAGGAATGCCTACACTTGCTGCGCTGGTCATGCCTTGATCGCTGCTCAAGGTCAATGGCCCAAACAGCTTGACATGTCAGCGGGGGTACTTGCGCTGTGTAAGCCTCGCGCAGTGCAATTGCCATGCATCCACCTGGCATGCAGCACACGCACCATACATTCCACTTGCAGCTGCCACGCAGAAAATAAGAGATGCAGTGCCCTCAGGGGGGCACTGAACACACACGTGCACGGCATGCGCTGCACTGACCCGGGCAAGCACATGAGCGAGGCGCAGGCCGCAGCGTCCAGCGCCTGCAGCACCCCAACAGGGTCCGTGGATACAGATGCTTCCTGTCCACGCATAGCAGTCTGCGTTTCTCTTTCAAGCATATTCGATAGTGAGGAGCAGATCTAGTCGGCGGGGCGGGGTATCACGTGCGTTCCGGGGTAGGCGGCATGGCCGGCCGGACGCGCAGTACCTGCCGCGGTGGTTCCGGCCGCGTTGATCCCGGCCGCTTTGATTCCGGCCGCGGTGATTTTGACCGCGGTGGTTACGGCCGCTTTGGTTCCGGCCACGGTGGTTCCGTCCGCTTTGGTTGCGGCCGCCGTGGTTCCGGCCGCGGTGGTTCCGGCCACAGTGGTTCTGGCCGCAGTGGTTCCACACACATTTGCCTGAGCTCAGAGCTCGCCAGCCAGCTGCAGCACAGTCGCTGCAGACTGTGCACACCTGTAAAAGTGTCTGCATATAATTATTGATGCTGCTGGGACGCTGCTGGGACGCAAGCATGTCCTTCCACTGTGAAATCCTTGACTTTCTACAAATGACAGTTCAAGATGACGGAGTATTTCAACTGTCTGCATCATATTCTGGGAACTGATGCACAGCAACATGATGCACAGCAATATGATGCACAGCAACATGATGCACAGCAATATGATGCACAGCAACATGATGCACAGGCACGTGATGCACAGCAACACCCTTGTGCACCCATTGTATACTGGCCTCGCGTGTCATGCATACTGTCAGGCTGTGAAGGGACCCTTTCAAAATAGAATGCCTCATCAGTGTTTTGCCTCATTTGATGCATGCAGCATAAGGGGTATGAGTATGTGCGTGTAACACATTCATGGATCTAGGACCCAGCAGCGCCGAGGCAATAGACCAGGACCAGGCATGCGCAACATGTGCGTGTACACGCAAACAGAAAGACAGGCCACTGCAAAATGAATGCGTACGAACTAGCGCTGGCACGACAGGAATGCATATGCGTGCAGTAGTCCCATTCTGCCTTCGTTGGAGGGGTTGAGTGTTACATGGAGATGAATGCAATAGCCCGGCAGCGAGGGCAACAGCAGGAAAGTAGACGGCCAAGACCCCCGAAAGCAGACAACAGCAACAAGCAACAACTGTCTCAGGTAAAAAGCCACCGGTTGAGTGTGAGATTGTGTGCGTGGCTGTGGCTTCGTGCGGGCCGGACGTGGTGTGATAGGTTGAGATGTGTGGCTTCGGCGTGGCACCGATTGACGGGGTTGTGTTACCCAGTGATAGATCTAGGACTCAGCAGCGCCGAGGCAACAGACCAGGCAACAAGCAAACAGACAGACCGGCCGCCGCAAGCACTAAGGTGACGGGGTTGTGGTGTGGCCCATGTGGTTATATCCTAGCAGTGTACCAATGGAACCTGTGCGTATTGTTGCTGCTTGCTGTTACATGCGTGTTGGGGTTCAGATGCTTGATTTCTTTTTGTTGCCCTCGCCACGGGCTCTTGTGTTGATCTTCTGTTTTGATCACCGTTGAGCACACCACGACCTCGAAATCGCGCCATCGGCAAACTGTGTTGCAATTGGTACGAGTGCTGCAACAGCATCACCGAGTGTATCTGACAGTACTAGTGTTGTATTCTGATAGTACTAGTGTTGTAGCTTATTGCTTAGCCGCCTATTGCCAATACATGGCAAGAAGTGGAGAGGCAGCTGTGGAGGCCGCTCTGCTCCGAGGGCCATTTTCATGAACAAGTTCCAGGGTCTTGCATGCAGGGCTAGCGCTGCATGCATTTATGGTTAGCTGCGAAGCATGCCAGTGGCGCGACAGGCGTATCGAACAGGCGGTTCAGCTGCGTTACAGCCGCTAGCCGCCATGACACCATGATAAGGACTCTAGCGGGATGAGTTTACAGGGCTTCGTGCATACTTGCACCTTGTACTTGGTGCACGTGGAGTGGAGCACCCCACTCGTGATAACTAGCTCGCCGGTTCACCAGCATGAGTTACACGGAGATCAACGCAAGAGCCCGGCAGCGGGCAAGAACACCACACCCTCAGGTTAATCAACATATCACATCTCTGCTCGATCGTGGAGACTCAGCGCGCGGTTTCGCACCTTGGAACGAGTGCTGTCCGAACAGAATATTCGGATAGCATATAAATTTGGATTGCCTGGTAATAGGCAAGCACTGATTATTAATAGTCGCGTGTCGTGCGTCGAAAAGCACTGCATGCGCAGGTAGATCTGTTTCACACTGACTAGTCAACCGCCTCGGCGGCTGGTTGCTCGCAGTCGCTGCTTGTCGTCTTCGGCATGCCATTATCGCACTCCTGTCGCCAGCTGATTTCCCAGTATAACGGGCGTCAAATGTCAGTCGGCTGCAGCAGGAGCATATCCTTCGCTGAAGTGATCATGGCAGTTGCCGGCCTTAATGTAATCTCGAGCTCTCGTGAGCTCTAGTTCCGGAACTAGATTCCTGTCGTACACTTCCTGATAAAAGTATAGTACATCAGTGCAGATTGTAACTTCAGATGAATTTTCCCTTAATTGAAACTTTCCGTCACCGTAGCACCAACTGAGGCGTGCAAAGCAGCAGTTTGCGGCACCATGCGGTGACCGCGCACGGTGCGTCTGATCTTCGCATGCATAAACAACGCAAACGGTACCCTTCCACTCTATCATGCTCGAAGGTACATTTCGCGCGAAAGAAAGTATGCTGGCAATTCGCCAATGCAATTTCCGACAGTACGCACGCGCTGGCGTCTACGGTGTCCACAGTGACGTCTACACTGTCCACGCGGCGTTGGTTCAGATCTCCACGGCATGCCGCGGAACTGCTGACAGACACGCTGCTGATTGACAAACTACGCGACACGTACGGGCGCGTGCCGCTTCGTGTCCATGTAGCAAGAAACGTCCGACCGTGTGGACAAGCGTGCATTTGCCTTCCTGAATCCGATTGCGGACCTCGCTGCGGCTTCACGGGCCGTGCCCAGGCGAGTGTTCTTGCAGAATGCGATGTGCTCGGGCAGGGCTGTTTGCGGTGGTGGTGGTGCTGTTGGGAGGATGGCGGTGGCCGAGCCTGCTGGGGGCGGACGGCGGTGCTGAGTGCGGACGGTCGCTGTGTGCGGCTTTGGCATGGTTGACGCGGTGGTGGGTTGCGTTGAAGTGCGCATGTGTGGCTGTGCGGTTGTGGTTGTGTCAGTTGTGCAGGTTCGTTGTCGGTTGTCGCCTGGAACTGTTGCTGCCTGTTGCTGCCTGCTTGCGGGTTTTGGTCGTCTGCTTTCCTGCTCTTGCCCTCGCTGCCGGGCTCTTGCGTTGATCTCCGTGCAACACACTGCTGTGTCAACAGTGCTGACAGCTGTTCGGTGGTGGGCGTAGATGATGTGTTCGACTGCCGAGTAAACACTTATGTCCTGTGGGCGGAGGTAGTGCTGACACAATGTGCCATCGCAGAGCGCTTGATGCGGCCAATTGTTTAAAGAGTCAGCAGTGCTGCAGCTGAGAACCAGCTAGGGCTTGCCACCGCCGGCGGGATCTTGCGATAGTCTCCGTGTAGCACCTGAGGCTCGCCGCTAGCCAATGCAGTGACATCATCAATCTTACACAGCTTCTGCACGGGTGGTCATGGTACGCCATTGCACGCCATCATCGCCTGGTGACAATGTTACTTATATCAATTTAAATGGAAATCCCCACTTGGCTCAATTTTGTTGAAACCCCCAAGAACACAACCAATCGGGCATCACACCATCCCCCCATCTCTGGACGGGTATCTGCCACAGCACCCCTTCGGACGGGGTCTACAGACGCACCAACATGCCTCAGATATCAAACGGTGTTCTTGTGACAAGTCCTGCATTTTGGTCAGGCATCAAACAACGGCACACATGCTCAGCTCGGAAGATGGTACTTTCGACTGTGTTATGTTTAACATGCTCTCCTCCGCATGGTACGTGTGCTCACATAGTGTTGTCATCATTACATTGAAAATTTGAAGTTTCAGCGTCATCGGTGTGGATGACTGTGTTCAACACACGTAAATTTTGGGTTTAACGAGTATTGAACGAGTATCCTACTCCTCCTGCCACGGGCTGGGCTGCATTGCAATTACATTGCTGCGACCATGGCGGCAGCGTGGACTCAATAGGGACTTGTCTTTGCAGATCTAAAGTCTGCTCACCTGCAAGAAGTCCGGCCTGTGCTGCTTGTGCTGTGCGCCGCAAGGCCGTGCTCTGGTACGCAGGGCCTCAAGATCTGCCGCCATGCCCATGCTGCGTGCTATGCTTGGATTGCTGACACTGCTGCTCGCCACCCTCGTCCACGCTGGCCTGGCCCCCACCGCAAGTGCCCACCGGTCCGCAGTGCTAGGCAGCTGGGGCCCGCTGCCGGGGGTGTCTAGCGCTCCTGAGAAGCCCAGCCGCACACCCGCAGCGCGCATAGCACATTCCTTCGACACTGCCGGTATGTTCCCGGTGGAGTCGTTTGAGGTGCCCGGTGCGTCAGTACACGGCCCGGTCAGTGCGCACCTGCAGACACAGTTACTGTTGCGGGATGCCCCGGCTGATCGTGACAGCGGCAGCCGCCGCGCGCTGCTGCACGGCAGCCACCGGCTGTCTCGTTACAGCAGGTGCGGGAAGTGCCGCATGCTGAGCTGCAGCCGTACCCGCTCCTTCTGCACCGGGCACTGCCGCGACAGAGGCCGTCTGCACTCGTGTTCCTCCAAGAACATCCCGGCGGCGTTCTGCCTACAAGACTACGAGAAGACTGACGATGGACCCGCTGTGGAGGGGGGGGCGTTGGTCGAAGGTGTTGAGGGGGGGGGAGCGGAGGCCACGGCCGCCGACGCCGATCGTTTGCCAAGCTCTCTGCGCGACCTAGACTCTGTCCTCGTTACAGTTGATGCCGCGTCAGATGCCATGGGGTGTGTTGAGATTGCTGATGAGCCTAATGGGTGCCCACTGCCTGGTACCCGGACCGAAATTTCAGGAAAAGTGACGATAGACTTAGTGAATTCGACCTGTCTTTCACAGACGTATGATCCAGGTTGCCTTGGGCTCCTATTCCCACTTGGTGTGTGCGAGTGCACGTTCCGCACATTCCCGCCTGTTGCGGATGCTGAACCTGTGTTCACCACTAGATTGTGCTCGACGTCCGCGTTCAAGCGCCCATCTGGGCAGCCGCCGCCCGCGGATTCATTCTCCTTAGAGGGGGGTGTGGTGGTGATACCGGGTGGGGGCGGTGCTGGCGTGCAGACATGGATCAGAGACTTGAGAGAGCCGGAATCGCAGAAGCCGGATTCTGTGTTTAATGTCACTGTCAGTGCAGAGGGTGTGAATGTCACATTGAGCTTATTTAGCCCAACGGTGATTGAAGCGGACTATGTGAACGGTGTTGTTGATGGGGAGCCCGTAGTGTATGACTATGATTATGAATATGATTTAGCTACCAACGGATTTTATTATACAGGGCATGTCGGCTATTTTGATTACAATTACAGTTAGTGAGTCCAACTGTAGGAGTACAGTTAATGTGTCACAGGGGTATTAGGACTGGTCTCAGGTAGGCCTATACAAAAGAGAGAACTGTGGAAATGCATGAGTAGCAGTGAGTATGATACAATGCAGCTTGTCAGGCATCTGGCCACCAGCTCGACATGCATGGCAATGATTTGTTACGCGGATCAGGACTGTATGTTATAGTGCACAGCCTCACTGACAGCCGCGCGAGCCGGTGGAGGCAAGCACTCCGCTCAACAAGCAGTACCAGCACGAGACTCATGATCACCTACCACGACGCCTCAAAAGGCACCCACAAACACAACAATGCCGCCGGCGGCGTGGCATACGGCCCGAAACATTGAACATTGCACCCAGCATCTGCGTCTGCATCTGCATCTGCGTGTGCATCTGCGTCTGGCATCTGTCCAGCATCCACATGCAAGCGCCACGAGCACGGCAAGAGATCAGCGTACCTCCGTACGTTTTCCACCCAGTCACAGCAAGCTGCACGCAGGAACCGCAATCGTCCACCCAGGCTTGCATGCTACCCCACCCAGACTTGTACACAGCCCCGGCACACCATGCACCAGAACATGCATGCACCCATTAGTCTCATCAGCAATCTCAGCACACCCCATGGCATCTGACGCGGCATCGACTGTAACGAGGACAGAGTCTAGGTCGCGCAGAGAGCTTGGCAAACGATCGGCGTCGGCGGCCGTGGCCTCCGCTCCCCCCCCCCTCAACACCTTCGACCAACGCCCCCGCCTCCACAGTGGGTCCATCGTCAGTCTTCTCGTAGTCTTCTAGGCAGAACGCCGTCGGCACACCATGCACCAGAACACACCCATTGTGCAAAAATTCTCGTTCATATACGCGCGCCAGATAGCGGAGTGGCGACCTCTAACAAGTTTGCATGTTCCTGTGCAGGTGTTACACGGAGATCAACGCAACAGCGTGGCAGCAAGGGCAAAAGCATGAAAGCAGACGACCATAACCCCGCAAGCAGGCAGCAACAAGCAGCAACAGTCCTATGCAAAAAAGCCAAAACGAACCGACACAACTGACTCACACCCACGCAGCCACACACCAGCCGCCACAGACGCGCACTACCCCGCACCCCTCCACTGCGGAAACCATGTCAAAGCCGCACACAGCGACCGTCCGCACGTTGCACCGCCGCTGGCCACCAGCAAACGCGGCCATCACCCACCTGCCAACAGCATCACCGCCACCACAGCCACCCCCACTCGAGCACCAACCTCAGGCACCCTGCCCATGGAAGCCCGGGGGTGCAAGACCCCCTGCAGGAAGGGCGTACCAGCCTCCCGATGGCTGCCCGGCAGGGGCCTGAGGGCAAGGTGTGAAGGGCTCTTGTGTCGCCGCATCGCTTACCCCGCAGCAGCCCGCGGCCACCTGTGGGATGACAGGGGGGGCAGCACCAAAAGGCGTAAGCCGGCCAGCGCCGCAGCAACCGCGGCCCCCGGTCCATCGTAGCGGCCAGCGGACGCCGGCAATACGTCGAACGGGACAGCGTGGCCAGGCACCACCGCCCAGCCTGTCAGCCGCATGCGCAGCAGCGGTGCTGCAGCGAGGACACGGCGATCCCTGTGCATGTGTGAGTCAGCAACATGCTACTGTGCAAGTCAGACCCGCACAATCCACCAACATACGGAGATCAACGCAAGCTGTGATGATTTTGGTAGATAGTCACTCTACCAGACTCATCACACAAGCCCCGCAGCAGGGGCAACAGCAGGCAATCTTGCTAGCAGGCCAGAACCCTACAAGCATGCAGCAACAAGCAGCAACAGTCCCAAGCGCAAAGCTACAACAAACTGGAACAATGACACAACCGCACTCACACATCCACCCACTTGTTGCTGTCTGCTTTTGGGGGGTTTAGGCCGTCTGCTTTCCTGCTGTTGCCCTCGCTGCCGGGCTCTTGCGCATGCCTTCATCTGCGTGTCAGCCACACATTTGGAACCACACACGCGCAGTCCAGCCGAAGCCACACACAGGGACCATATGCGTCCACACCCCGTACCACCACCATCTGCCTGCGGCAGGCTGAGCCTGCCGCCGCCATTCTTTTTTTTCTCTTTTCTCTTTGCTCCTTCCCCTTTCTTAATTCGTCACACTAACACCACCACTGGCAGAGCAGGGGCGGCAGAGCAGGGGTGGCAGAGCAGGGGTGGCAGTGCAGGGGCGGCAGAGCAGGGGTGGCCCGGCAGGGGTGGTAGAGCAGGTGTGGCAGAGCAGAGGTGGCTGAGCAGGGGTGGCAGAGCAGAGGCGGAGTGACGATGACGCTGTGTGTCAGGATTTCAGGATATCGAGTACTGCTTGAATATATTGCGACGCAAGCCTATGCGCGATGGCCTGTCAGCGCCGGCAGGCCGTCTGTGGGGACAGGAAGGCCCGGCAGCATCGCCCGTCCGACCAGTCTAGCGCGGAGGGGCGCGGCCGCGCGGGCTTGGCGCGCCAGCGTGCGGAATAATGTTGTGGACAGGTCGCGCATGGCATTGAGCAGGAAAGTACGCGTGCTTTCTTTTTGCGTTCTTTCTTTTCGCATTCTTTCTTTTTGACACCGCGCCGCGTCCCGCGGCTACCACCGCGACCGTCTGGAGGAAGCGGTACGCGTCCCGTTCAACCCTGCCATACGTCTCATGAACAAGCAGGATGAACTGGGCGGCGCCTGTGACGGCGCCATATTTGTCGCGCTTCTGCCGTTTGCCCTTTTCAGCGGTCGCGCCAGCCTCACGCGACGCACCGCGCACATGCGGTCCGGTAAGCGGACCCGGGTGCATCACCATCACGTCCAGCAGCACCATGCGCGTGGTCAGCAATGCCAGGAGGTCGCTGCGCTGCGGAGGTGGCTTCGATCGGGGCGGCGGGGGTGCGGGAGGGGGCGCTGCCTCCCGGTCAGGGGCGGGGGACGCGTCGCGCGTCTGGGCTTGGGCCGCGGCGGAGGGGGGGGGGGGGGGCGGTAGCTGTAGTGGGGGTGGGGGAGGCCGGAGCCGGGACTCGGATGTCATGAGGGGTGTGGGGAACGTCCGAAGCGTGGGTGGCCTGCTGGAGATGGGGTGGGGATAAGACCGGCGCAGCATCGGCTGGTGAGTCCGGCGGCGGCGGCGGCGGCGCGGCTGGTGACGGCTGCCCGCTGTCGTGGATGTGGAGCACGCGTATGCCTCCGGGGAGCTTGCCAATGTGCGGCTCAAGCGATGAAGCGAGCGACGCGCGCATGAACACCCGCCTCCAAAAAACGGTGATGAGGTCGTGCTTAAGGACTGAAGTCGCCCATAGCTGGCTGCATATGACACTGTGCGTACCGGACGCAGCCACGCGGCCGCAGGGGCAGGCCTCGTCCGAGTCCAAGACGGGTAGCAGCGGCTTACCCAGCCGCAGCAGCACAGCCACCTGGAATTCATGGCCGGTCAGGCCCGTCACCGGGCCGGGGCAGGCAGTGAGGAAAGCCGAGGCCAGCGAGCCATAGCAGCTGAGGAGGAGAGCGAGATCAGCGCACGCCGTCTCCACCGATTAAGGTTTCGGACCTTGCTTCAGGGTCTCGAGATGGTCGCGCGTGGCGATCTAGCGCGCGGCGGCCTCCGCCCGGCTGAGCGCGCTCTGGAGCTGCGTCATGCGCAGCTTCGAGCCAGCGTCAGACGCCCAGGCCTCGGCTGGGGTCGGGCTGTCTGCGATTCCCTGCACGGCCGGCAATGCCTTCCACAAGCGTGCGAGGCGGGCCTGGTGCTGGGCCACGGCGTCGCCGTGAAGCGGCTTACCGCCGATGATGGCGTCCGCGAGCACCGCGTGCGCAACTGCTGCCGACGCGAGTCGCGCTGCGTCAGCAAAGTCGGCTGTGTAGTGTCACAGACCCATGCCGCCATGTCTATGAGGGAGCAAGGCCTGCTCACGCTGTAGGTCGGTGAGCTGTTGCGTTTCGATGATGTGGCACATGGCATGTATGCTGGTGTTCTTCGACGCCCATGAGCGGCTGTTCGAGGTGGGCCCGGTCGGTAGTGCGCAGCAGGTGTGCTTCGCGATGCTGCAGGCACTGGAAGAGGACAGCCCACCGTGTCTGGGCTGCCAGCGGGAGGCCTGCCAGCTTGTGCATGAGCTCGATCGTGACAGTGCGTTTGCATCTACGGCGCACATACGCCTCCACACAGGCAGGGGTGTACAGTGGCGCACCGCGCATGCGACCATGCCGTCAGTGGCGACCGTGGCGCCTAGGCAGGCGGCTGCGCGTGAGGCCTTAGCGGGATCAGTGCAGTGGACGAGCGTCTTCTGCTTGTTACACTGACGGCGGGATTGTACAACTCGACCCATGGCGACCACATGCTTGACCGTGCCCTGCACCGTCAGGTCATCGTGGCACGCGATGGCTACCGTGTCAGGGGCCGCTTCTTGCGCCGCTAACAGAGTGGCCGGAATGCGATGGCAAAGTAGAGGAGGCCGATGGGGTCGCCTTGCTTCACGACAGATGCACTCCACAGAACCGCGTTGGACCCGTCCTGCTGACGTGCCAGCAGCGGCGATAGCACTCCATACGCCATGCGTGCAATTGCGGCCAGGGCGTGGAGTTGCGCGTCAATCTCCGCGATGATGGTCTCGCGGTCAATCAGGTTGAACGCGTTCTCGAGATCGAGCTGCACTGTGACAGTCTCTGGATCTGAGAAGTCGGTGCCAGCGCGTGGCTCGGAATCTCAGGGCCGCCGCGGACACCAACCCCGATCTGGTGCGGGGTAAGCAGGCCTGGCGCTTCTGGGACGCACGCCAGCGCGCAGATACCGGCGAGGCGCATGAAAACTTCGCCGATAGCGATCGGGCGAACGCCACTGTTCGTTTTGGTGATAGCGATCAGGCGGCTAGCGAGAAGCAGGTCGGAGTTGGGGATGGTGCCCGACAGCAGGAGGTTGACGAAGCAGCGCATGGCCTCGGCCGTGCGCTCGTTATTCAATCCGGCGCTGCGGATTTGCTTGTATGTTGACAGCCAGCTGCAGCACAATTGCTGCAGACGGTGCTCACCTGTACAAGCGTCTGTGTGGACATATTGATCACAGCGGTTGTGATGCCGTGTGGGTGCCTCGCCCATGCTCGGCATCAGACTGATGGTGAAAAAAGTAAAGGATGCATCCGCAAAATCCCAGGATGTGTCACATGGTTGCGCTGCGTCCGTCTTGCCTTCCTGGTAATTATGCTGTGCAGCATATGTTGTGCTGCGTGTCCCCTCCATGCCTATCTCCTGTGTGCATGCGAAGAATATGGCATACGAGCTGGGCTGACTGCTGCTGACCCGGACGACCGCAGCCGGGTGGCGCCACATCGAGCATCAATTGCTCGACAGCAACCTCTCAGGCTGCCCTGCCCTTGTGTTCATCCGCCGGTGACTCGCCGTAATGGTATGGTGCCTGTGCCAGGTTTCATCTTCTGCGCACCGTGGCGGATGACATTAGAGTATGTGCTGTCGTCGACCACAGCACGAACACAGCACGCTTTTCCGGCTACACAAGTGTGTGAATGTGCTGTGACAGAGTGTGCACCAATCATGATCTCCGTGATCCCGCAGCTGCCTTGCCTCCCTGTGTCGCCCAGCCTGCCTGCGTCGCCCAGCCTGTTCGTGGCCTCTGCAGTCCCGATTCGGGAGTCGCCTCTTGGCCATTCGCCTCGGCGTTTTTTCGGGGGTCTTTTTTTTTAAATTGTGATGGGCCTTTTTTTCTCTTGGTTGTTAATTTGAAAATCTTAATATGGTTTTTTTTGTAGCTGTTTCTCTGCGTCACGGCATGACGGTTTGTACATGTGTTACACGGAGATGAACGGTTTGTACATGTGGTTTGCACATGTGGCATATGCCCCCCCCCCCCCCCCCCCCCCCCGTTTGCACATGTGCCCCCCCCCCCCCCCCTCCGCCCATCTCGCCCCGAGAGCCCCCCCCCTCCACCCATCCACCCATTTCACCCTGCAGCCCCCCCACCCCCCCCTCCCCGCACACGATCCCTCCCTCTTCCCTCCCTCCCTCTTCCCTCCTCCCAGCGCACGTCCGCCGTTTCTCCTCTGCGCCCCTCCCCGGACACCGCTCGGGCTGCCGGGCTGGCTGGGGCTATGGCTCCTGGGACCGGTGCCTCGCGGCCTCGGACATGGCCGTAGCGCGCGCTGTCGCGCCCGTGCAGACTGCTAGTGTCGCGCCGACGACCGCTTGTGGGCCCGGCGAGTGCTGGCTGTGTGTTTGGTGTGCGCGTGGCCTGCGTGGTACTGCGTGGTGTGTGCGTGTCTGCTTTCGCGCTGGCGATAGTTCGTTCTGGCACTTGCTCGTGCGGCGCGTGACCTTGGTGCTTGCGGTGGCCGGTCTGTCTGTTTGCTTGTTGCCTGGTCTGTTGCCTCGGCGCTGCTGAGTCCTAGATCTATCACTGTGTAACACACATGTGGCATGGCTGTGCACATCCGCCGCGGTGGGAACTCGGCTGCATGGACCGGACGAAATGGGAATCTGACCTTCTGCCCACCTTGAAAAAATGTTCGCTGCCGCGTGCCAGTGTCTCGTCGTGGAGTTTTACATGGAGATGAACGCAATAGCCCGGCAGCAAGGGCAACAGAAGGAAACTAGATGGCCAAAACCCCCGAAAGTAGACACCAGCAAAAAGCAATCACTCTCCCAGGCGAAAAAGCCACAACGAACCGACACAGCCAACACAAGCACACCCACCCACGCACCCACACGCACGCGCACTCCCGCACCCCTCCACTACGGCACCCGCGCCACAACCGCACACAGCAACAACCACCACCGCACTACTGCCCACCCCAGCAAATCCAGCCACCACCAACCCCCCATCAGCAGCACCCCCACTCCATCCTGCCCCACTGGAGCATTCGAATTCCATCACGGGCCCCCCGCACATGAGAGCCCGGGGGCGCACGCCCCCCACAGTGCAAGGCGTACCAGCCCTCCCCCTCCGGCCGCCCGGCAGGGGCCTCAGGGCGGGGCGCGAAGGGCACTGGCGGCGCCGCATCACTCCCCCCACGGTGGCTCGCGGGAAGGCAGGGCGGGAAAGCACGACCAGACGCGGGGCCGGCCTGCGCTGCTGCAGCCGCGGCACCCGGTCCAGCAAGGCGGCCAGCGGCCGCCTATTGCACGTCCGACGGGACATCGTGGCCAGGCACCACCGCCCGGCCCGCCAGCCGCATACGCAGCGGAGCCGCAGCGAGAACCTGGCGCGTCACACCACGGCACAGAGTGGTGGAGAGTTAGTTCGTCGTGGAGTAGTTCGAATCGATGTCGAGTGAGCAAATTCTAAAGAATTTTCTAAATCTGTGGCGCATGGGATTTAGCCAGCCCAAGCACCAGTGGCACAGCCCAAGTTGAAGCAGGTAGTGCACGAATGCATATGAGTGCTGCAAGCTGCCTGAATTTCATGAAACTTCACAGCAGTAATCATGAGTCTAGTCGCCTGTGTACAGGGCCCGGGCACTGTGAGCGGCAAAGGAGACGCCCTCGCAATGGCGGCGCGCACTCGCAATCGCTCCGACTGCATTTACAATTGCATGGCAACGCACTAGTCTGCCACCATGAGTGGCCACTCCGCTGCTATTGGTACCGGTGCCTGTGGCAAAGGCCAGCAGGCAGACGCGCTCCGCGGCCGTCTCGCACCAATGCCAATTGCAACTGTGCGCCTGAGAGTCGCGACGTCGACGTACATCATACCAGAGCACATGCCACCGTCTGATGGCGAGGAGATCTTTGGCGCCGGTGTATATTCAGCAATCATGCAATCACAAATCCGTGATTCACTAAACAACGGTGCACAGATACACGTACTGCGCACATGTACAAGATTTAGCGAAGCTATAGAGCGTACGATTTTCAGCTCTGGATGCTCGCCATCGCGACCGGTATCAATGCGCTGACACGGCAGACCTGGCAGAGCGAAAGCGCATCCCACACGGTGCGCACTCGAGCTCACCTGCGCGGGTCTGGTCTTTTCACGCAGAAACCCGTACTCAAACGACACTGGCACATCCTATCGACCGAGTCGCTTTCCGCGATGCGCAGTAAATTGTAGGCCTGCCTTACCCCCTGCGTTCCTCACGGCATTTCTGGCCACCGTGACACCATCAATGGCTCCAGTTGTGTTGTTTGCACTAACTACTAGTACAAGCCTGAAGCATACGTACTAGTACTAGTGCCACCTCACCAGAGTGCCGTATGTACACTTCGGTACCTCAGAACTTCCTCAGTCAGTCACAGGTTGCAAGTGATACAATATTGGTGAAGCTACCTGACAGTGTCGGGAGAGTCCCGAGGCTGCTGACTACTAGTGGACCATACGATATTCCGGAGTGATATTCTGGAGTACTATACTACTATAGTTCTGCGATGCTGGGTTTTGAGTATCAGTTCTACCATTTTCTGCGTCGCATGATCATTTCACATGCATCATGCTGCACATGCCTAACAGTGGCAAGGTCAGCCTACTACTGCAGCTGTATACTTCAGCTTTGAAGTCGGCATTGCATGCTCAGCCAGTGCCAGCAGTCCAGCCGCCAGATCGAGCGTTCATGGGGCTGTGTGGTGCGTTAATTGATTGTAGCAAGCCACTTGCAGAACTAGTTCTAGAAGGCCTGTAGGGCTCCATTGTACAGTCCGGATTGCACCCGTAACGCTCCAGGCGTTGATTCTCTCTTCGGGAGCTGAAAATGGGCAGCTTGCAACTTGAAGGAGCTCGAGCCCCTTGCAAGGCGCCACAGCCTAGCGTAGCAATCTGCGATGATCATTAGCAACACCTGATCGTCAGCAACACCTATAAATTTAGAAACGATACCTGCCCACTTGCTCACATGTACGGTGGTACTTTCCATACATGAGCACGCGCTCCCAAACACACCATCAGTCAGCAAGTCCTTCTGCACTGTGTTTCATAGGCCTCATGTTCATGCAGATTTAGAGCTCGAGGTGGTACCTGCGAAGCCCTGACCGTGTCAGAGCTCTGCCCCATCGCGAAGTGTTCACAATCCAACACGGACATCGCACCAGGCGGCATGAGCATGCAGCGTGTTATGCTGCCACTGCTGCAGCTAGCCTGGCTGCTAGCCATTTTGGTACCCACAAGCGCTGCTGGCTCCGCATACGCACGCCAATCTGCTGCCAGATCTGTTGGAGTCCCAGCCAAACCTGATGATGAGACACGGTCGGGCTCAGATAGCCTGCATGCTGTGCGGCCGTTTGAGGTGGCAGGGGCCACTGTGCATCATGATGCCCCCCTGACCAAGCGGGAGCAGGAGGAGGTGCTGCGGGTGGACACATGGAGCGATGCCCCCCTGACCAAGCGGGAGCAGGAGGAGGCGCTGCGGGTGGACACATGGAGCGCGAGCGACAGCAGCGGAGGCGGCCGCCGCGCGCTGCTGCACGGCAGCCACAGGCTGTCGCGCTACAGCCGGTGCAACACCTGCCGAATGCTACGGTGCTCCCGGTCCGGAAGCTTTTGCACCGGCCACTGCCGCCTCCGGGGAAACCTACTGCCGTGCTCTGCAACCGATTTATCGCCGCCGGACTGCCGGGCGGATGACACGCTCGCCGGCGGTCCAACAGACCCATTTGGGCCTTTTGATACAGCGGTAATTGAAGTTTTGTCCTCGTCAACGATCGGGTGCGCGGAGATCCCAGGGAGGCCAAACGGGTGTCCACCGGTTGGTGCTCGCCCCTCACAACTGGGGAGAATTCCGTATCAGGTGACCAACTCCACCTGTGTCTCGCAGACGTACACACCAGAGTGTTTTGGACCAGTGTTCCCGATTGGGGTGTGCGAGTGTACGATCACTTTCACGCCGCCTCGTGCCAATGCGGAGCCTGTGTTGTTCGATCGAATGTGTACCACTGAGGACTATGTATTCCCGGGTCCGGGGCAGAAGGCGTTTTCGCTGGAGGATGGCGTGGATATCGTGCCACCCCGCGATGGCTCCGGCCCTCAGACGTGGATCAGGAACATGACAGAGCCGGAGCAGGAGCCAGATGAAGTCCACAGTGTGACCGTGATGGGGTATAATGTCACTTTGAGCCTATTTCGGCCATTGCTGGTGAACACAAGACTTGTTGGCGGGAGGCATTTAGAGTCAGAGGCAGATGAAGGGAACAACCCCGTTGTGTATGACTATGTCTATGACTATGAACTTGCCCCGTATGACTATGACTATTACTATTTGCCTGGCTCGTCTTTCCTTCCACTGTGAACTCCTTCATGCATGATAAGCTCTCTACAAAGGGACAGTGTAAGATGGAGAGTGTGAGATGGACGGAGTTTTCCTGGTGTCAGCATCATAATCTTGTCAGCATCATAAACTGATTCACAGCAACATGATGCACAGCAACACCCTTGTGTACCCACTGTGTACTGGCAACGCGTGTCATGCATACTATCAGGCTGTGAAGGGGCTCTCTTAAACTATAGTGCCTTGTCAGTACTTTGCCTCACTCGATGCATGCAGCACGCGTGGTATGAGAATGTGTGTGTGACACAGTGATAGATCAAGGACTCAGCAGCGCCGAGGCAGCAGACCAGGCAACAAGCAAACATACAGACCGGCCACCGCAAGCACCAAGGCCACGCGCCGCACGAGCAAATGCCAGAACGATCTAACGCCAGCGCGAAAGCAGACACGCACACACCACGCAGTACCACGCAGGCCACGCACACACCAAACGAACAGCCAGCACGCGCCGGGCCCACAAGCGGTCGTCGACTCGACACTAGCAGTCTGCACGGGCGCGACAGCGCGCGCTACGGCGATGTCCGAGACCGCGAGGCACCGGTCCCAGGAGCCGTAGCCTCCGCCAGGCCGGCAGCCCGAGCGGTGTCCGGGGAGGGGCGCAGAGGAGAAACGGCGGACGTGCGCTGGGAGGAGGGAAATGGGAGCGAGGGAAGAGGGAGGGATCTGGTGCCGGGGGGGGGGGGGGGGGGGGGGGGCTCGTGGGGCAAGATGGGCGGAGGGGGGGGGGGGACGCAAGCCTATGCGCGATGGCCTGTCAGCGCCGGCAGGCCGTCTATGGGGACAGGAAGGCCCGGCAGCAGCGCCTGTCCGACTAGTCTAGCACGGAGGAGCGCGGCCGCGTGGGCTTGGCGCGCCAGCGCGGCACAATGATGTGGACAGGTCGCGCATGGCATTGAGCAGGAAAGTACGCTTTGACACCGCGCCGTGTCCCGCGGCTACCTCTGCGACCGTCTGGAGGAAGCGGTACGCGTCCCGTCCAACCCTGCCGTACGTCTCATGTACGAGCGGGATGAACTGGGCGGCACCTGTGACGGCGCCATGTTTGTCGCGCTTTTGCCGTTCGCCCTTCTCGGCGGTTGCGCCAGCCTCACGTGACGCACCGCGCACATGCGGCCTGGCAAGCGGGTGCATCATCTTCACGTCCAGCAGCGCCATGCGCGTGGTGAGGAATGCCAAGAGGTCGCCGCGCTGCGGAGGTCGCTGCGATCGGGGCAGCGGGGGTGCGGCAGGGGGTGCTGCCTCTCGGTCAGGGGCGGGGGCCGCTTCGCGCGTCGGGTAATGGAGGCCGGAGCCGGGGCTTGGGTGCCATGAGGGGTGTGGGGCACGTCCGAAGCCTGGGGGGCTTGCGAGAGATGGGGCGGGGGCTGGACCGGCGCGGCATAGGCCGGGGGGTCCGATGGTGGCGGTGACGGCGGCGGTGGCAGCGGCGGCTGCGGGTGTTGCTGACACGGCCCGGCCGGTGCACTCGCAGACGGCGCAGCCAGCGGGCGCGTAAAGTCTGCCGGCGGCGCGGCTGGTGGCGACTGCCGGCTGCCGCGGAGGGGGAGCACGCGTATGCCCCCGGGAGCTTGCGGAGTGGGCGTGTGCAGAGCGTGCGCAGCGCGGTAGAGGAAGTTCATGTCCGGCAAGTTTGCATGGATAGGGAGGGTGGTCCGGGCAGCGTACCCGGGTGCGGCGCACGGATAGGAAGCTGCACGGTGGACGTTTGCAAGTTCGCAGTCGCATGTGAGCTTGCCGCGGTAGCAGGTGCTCCGGTCGGTTGCGCCAGTGGAGTGGAGGTGGTGCCGGTGGTGGTGGTACCTGTTTGTACTGTGTACGAGTCGAGGTAGCCGGGCAGTTGGCCGAGGAGCAGGTGTGTGCTCAGGCCGTCGGGTGTGCGCAGCGAGGTCAGCAGGGACGCGAAGCGTTGGCTATCGATTCTATTCGTTGAGCACAGGACTAGAGCTATTAGGACGTGAGACAACTCTGTAAGATTGGCAATCTGGGTCTGGAGTGTGGAGGTGGATGGCTGTGCGTCCAGTTGGGCGCGAGTCATGGAGGTGGATGGGGTGTTTGATTGGTGTACGCGTGGCCTGCGTGGTACTGCGTGGTGTGTTACACGGAGACGAACGCAATAGCCCGGCAGCGAGGGCAACAAAACGAAAGTAGACGGCCAAAACCCCCCGAAAGCACACACCAGCATAAAGCAACTGCGTGGTGTGTTACACGGAGATGAACAGACAGTGGTGTGTTAAACGGAGATGAACGCATTAGCCCGGCAGCGAGGGCAACAGAAGGAAAGTAGACGGCCAAAACCCCCGAAAGTAGACACCAGCAAAAAGCAATCACTCTCCCAGGCGAAAAAGCCATAACGAACCGACACAGCCGACACAACCACACCCACGCACCCACACGCACGCGCACTCCCGCACCCCTCCACTACGGCACACGCGCCACAACCGCACACAGCAACAACCACCACCGCACTACTGCCCACCCCAGCAAAACCAGCCACCACCGACCCCCCAACAGCAGCACCCCCACTCCATCCTGCCCCACTGGAGCATTCGAATTCCATCACGGGCCCCCCGCACATGAGAGCCCGGGGGCGCACGCCCCCCACAGTGCAAGGCGTACCAGCCCTCCCCCTCAGGCCGCCCGACAGGGGCCTCAGGGCGGGGCGCGAAGGACACTGGCGGCGCCGCATCACTCCCCCCACGGTGGCTCGCGGGAAGGCAGGGCGGGCCAGCACGACCAGACGCGGGGCCGGCCTGCGCTGCTGCAGCCGCGGCACCCGGTCCAGCAAGGCGGCCAGCGGCCGCCTATATCACGTCCGACGGGACATCGTGGCCAGGCACCACCGCCCTGCCCGCCAGCCGCATACGCAGCGGAGCCGCAGCGAGGACCTGGCGCGTCACACCACGGCACAGAGTGGTGGAGAGTTCGCACATGGCATTCTGCAAGAACGCTCGCCTGGAAACGGCCCCCGAAGCCGCAGCAAAGTCAGCGATCTTGTTCAGGAAGGCGAACGCACCCGTGCCCACACGGCCAAACGTCTCATGTGACAGGGACACGAAGCGACATGCGCCTGTGCCGGAGCGGCCGTACTTGTCTCGCTTCCGGTCGTCCATCAGCTGGGCGGCAACGCCTGACGTGTTTGCCGCGGCGAAGACCCGGAAGGGGGCCACCGGACAGGTCACGCACACATCGGCCACCACGGTGTCGCAGGGCAACATCACAAGCAGATCACCCCGTTCCGGGTCGCGCTGCGAGCGGGGGGGTAGCGGCCGGGCGCAAGCCGCGGCCGCGCGGCCCCATCGACCCTCGGGCAGGCGTCGCGGCGGACTAGTGGCCACCAGGCCCACCTGTGGCAGGTGCTCACACCACACCGTGCACTGGCTGGCCGGGGCGGCCGCCTTCACGGCCACGGCGGCGGCGGCGGCAGCTGCCGCGCCGAGCTCTCGCGCGCCACTGTAACCGACAGCCGCCTCGCCGGGGACGTCTACGTCCATGGCGCCTGCCGTGTCGGCCGCGGCAGCCTTGACCTCAGACGAGGCAACAACGGCTGAGATGGCAGCAGCGACGAGTGCAGCCGCGGCGGCTGGTCCCTCTGAGGTGCCGTCCGCCGTGGCGGCGTCGCCGAGCGGGGCAGCGTTGTCCGCCGGTCCGGAGGGGCGCAAGGGGGCAGGCGGGGAATGCGCCAGCGTCTGGATGCCACATGGGGTGGATGGCACGGCCGAGGCGCTGGGGGCCGGGGTGGGTGGAGTGAGCGCACCAGCGGCAGCACAGCTGGCAGGCTCACAGGAGGGGCCGGGCGGCTGTGCGGGCGGCCGTGCGCCCGGCTCATCCGGGTACTGCTGGAGGCTCGTGATGTTGGGCTCAAGAGACGTGGAGATGCCCGCCCGCACGATGAAGCGGCGCCATGCCTGCGTGATCGCATCATGGCGGGCGACCACCGTGCGTCACACCGCATTGCACACCAGGGCATGCGAACCATCAGCAGGCGATTCCAGGCCGCACACGCAGTCGCCGTCCGCCTCTGGGCCGGTGAACAGTGACTCACCTAGGCGCAAGCCCACATTCACGCGGAACTCTGTGGCAGTCAGCTCAGTCGCACCGGGCCTGGCTTTCAGGAAAGCTGAGGCCATCGAGCCTGCGCAACTATGCAAGCGCGCCTTGCTGGTCAGGCTGTGTTCGCGTGTTGCTGACGACTGGCTGCGCGTCCCTTGATCCAGCGCTGCAAGCAGCGCAGCCGCCCGGGCGTCAGAGTCGGCCCGGCCGACTGCATTCTGCAGCCGTGACATGCGGATGGCACACCCCCCGCCGCTCAGGCCCGCCCTTTCCGCGGGCTCGGCGGGGCACTCAGACAGCCCCGGGATGCTTGGCCACTGCTGGCGCAACTCTTCGAGAGTGTGGCGCATGGCGTCGCCCGCATCGCCACGGAACGGCAGGCCTCGATCTGTCCCTTCTGCGAGGGCTGCATGGGCGAGTGAAGCGGACGACAAGCGAGCAGCGTCGGCGATGGGTTGGGTGAACCTGCGTAGGCCCATGCCGCCGTGGCGGTGTGGAAGCAGGGCTTGCAGGCACTGTGCGTCCGTGAGGCTGGTCACATCCAGAATGTCGCCGAGGCCCTTCAGCAGAGCTGCTTCCACCTGGTGAAGCGGCTGCTCCAGAAACCGCCACTGCGTGCTGCGCAACAAATGGGATTCTCTATGCTGCAGGCAGTTGTGCATGACAAGCCATTGCACCTAAGGGGACAGTGGCACTGCGGTCAGCTCTGCAATCTGCGCGCGAGTGGCTGCGCAGCGGCGGGAGACATGTGCTGTGACGAACTCATTGCTACCGAGCGGGGTGCCGCACACCACGATGCCGTCCGGGGCGACGCGCGCACCGAGCAAGGCGGCGACATGCGCAGCTGTGTCCGTGTCCTCGCAGTAGACGCTAGTCTTGTGCGGCTGGCACGGGTGCCTACCCATGATCAGTGCTGCGCCGGCGGCGACATCTTGCGGCCGTCCTTGCAGGTACGTGTCATCGTGGCATGCCGTGACCAGCGCTCCGCCGCTGACCTCGCTCGCTGCTCGCAGAGTCGGCTGGTACGTCAGGTTGAAGAGGAACGGCCCCATCGTGTTGCCCTGTCGCACGCCGGTCTCGCTCCACATCACTTGATGTGCGCCGTCCGGGCGCCGCAGAAGCAGCGCCGATGCCTGTTGGTATGACATCCGCACGAAGGGCCAGAGACCCGGGGCGTGCTGTGCAACGGCTGCCAGCATGGCGGTCCGATCGCACAGATTGAAGACATTCCGGAGGTCCACTTGGACGGTCACAACATCAGGGTCATGAAAGTCAGGATACAGCGCATGGCCTGGGATCTCAGCACCCCCAGAGATGCCGACACCGGCCTGCAGCGGGGCTAACAGGCTGGCTGCATCCGGCAGCGTCGCCAGCGCGCAGATGCCCGCCAGGCGCATCAGCGACTCACCGATTGCGATGGGCCTGACACCGCCTGCCGGCTTGGCGAGGGCGATCAGTCGGCTGGCTTGGAGGAGAGCCGTGTGGGGGATGCTCCCCGACAGGAGGTCATTGACAAAATGGCGCAGCGCGGCGCGGATGCGTGGGTCATGTAGTTCCACGGCGCGGATGTGCTCGTTTGTCCACCCACTGGGCCCTGCTGCCGTGCCCCGCGGCAGGTTCAGCACGATCTGATGGAATTGTTCCTCCCCGATCACTGCGGCGGGAGGCGGGAGGTCAGCGGTGTGCGGCAGAACGGGCGGGGGGGCAGACGGGTGCAGCTCCCGCAGCGCTGCTATAGTGGCCGCATCAACGGCTGCCAGCGGGCTGCTGTCCAGGCAGCGGGCCGCGCGCCCGCCGTTGCCGTTGCGGCTGTGCCTATACATGCGCCCGGCCAGCTCATAGTCAGCCAGCAGCGCTGTCCGAGTGCCCTGGGGCTTCGCATCGGCGTCAGTATCAGCCGGCGCGGCAGCACGTCGGCATTTATGGAGGTCACGGATGCGCGCCAGGACCCGCCGGCGCTGCCCGCTGCCGCCGCGGTTGTCCCCAAGCAGCTCGGAAGGGAGCATCAACAGCTCAGTGATGTGCTGCTCCTTGCTCGCATCATGCTCGCGCTTGACGGCATCGTGGATGGCCTCCAGGCAGTCGGCCGCGGCCGCGGCAAAGACATCAGTGACCGACCTGGGGAGTTCTTGAGGCACCCTGACGTCGCGATATGGCGTAGCCACGCCCGGAGAGGAAGCCTCCTACACGGCCGGTGCGGTTGCCGCCGGCACCCCGGCGGAGTCTGTGACGACGTCCTGCATGACGCTTTCGGTGGGCGCGGAGCCGATGCGTAGGCCGGATAGGCCTGACTCGACCAGGCCCGATGGCGGCGCGGGCGGACTCGGCTGGGCGTTGAGGCTGGGCTGCGTGCCCTCAGGGGCGACCATGGCGTGGTTCCCTGCGTGAGCAGGGCTGACGAGCGTGGCAGGCGCAGGCAGACCGGTGGACTCGGTCGGTGTTGGCCACTCAGGCTGGCCGTTGTCGGCAGCGGTGTCATGCATGACATCCGGTGCCGCAGTGGGGGTCGCGTCGTTCGGGCTGGCAACTGCGCCGGCGTCATGCATGACAGCATCACATGGGGGCGGGGCAGGTGACGGCGGACATTGCGGTGACGGCGGACATTGCTTCCCCTCCCATCTGCAGCCGGTGCTGACGCAGGCCCCGAGGCGGCCTCGCGGGGTACCAGGCCGCAGCGCGTGACCGACTGCGAGCGGGGACGGGCTGTAGAGTGCGGAGTGACGGGCGCCGGTTGTGCGGGAGGCTGGGTGCGGCGGTGAGCAACCTGTGCGGGGCCATGGCTGCACTGTGCTATGGGGTGCCCTGCAGTGCTATTGCTGCGCCGTTGGGGATTCGACGGGCACCGTTTCTCGTTTGCGCCCAGGCCGAGCCGCGAGTACACTTTCGCACAGAAGTGACACGTGGCTCCGTTCAGCTGGGCGAGGTCTGCTGTCGAGAACGTGTGACCAGCGTGCTGCCTGCGGCAGTGTTGCAGCTGCTGCTGCGTCGACCCGAACAGTGTGCCGCAGCATGGGCACAGCTTGCGCGGAATCATAGCGGACGATTTACTGATTCGATGCTGAGTGGGCTGGACCGCCGTCCAACGCTTGCGCGGATCCATGGCCAGATCGCGCGAGCTAGAAAGTGGTGCTGTGCACCTGGTGCTGGCGCACCCACAGAAGGAGTAGGCTCAGGCGCTGGGGATCCTGTCGTCGAGACTACGAACGCCTAGTTGTATGCAGTATATAGACCTACTTGCGAGGGCTATGCGCGTGCTGCGCGCTCGGAAGGCTGGCAGGCGCGCGCTGCTACGCGGGCAGCCTTCACCGCAGTGCCAACTGAGCAGCGCAGAGCTCAGCCGGCAAAGAAACTACCAATACTGACAGAAATTAGCATCTGAATCAGTCAGAATCTCCACTCGTGGCACGCCGTGGCGCAGACATGGGAGGTGACCATGCAGACTAAGACGTCGCTCGACAGCCTACCAACACTGCGACAGACAGTGGTGTGTGCGTGTCTGCTTTCGCGCTGGCGTAAGTTCTTTCTGGCATTTGCTCGTGCGGCGCGTGGCCTTGGTGCTTGCAATTGGGGTGGCCGGTCTGTCTGTTTGCTTGTTACCTGGTCTGCTGCCTCGGCGCTGCTGAGTCCTAGATCTATCACTGTGTAACACATGATGGTCGCTTTTGCTGCAAAATGCTGTGTGGACTAGAGCATAGGTGCCATGGTAGCGGAATTTGGATGCCGGTGTAGCGGGGGCAGATCTTGTGTGAGGGACATCCAACATAGAGCAATATGCAGTAATGATCTGATGGTGGAGAGTATATAAGCGCAGCTCAAGGTCAGTGCAGACATCGTGACTTAACAGATGTCCGCGTTGACCAATGCACAGGGGAGCTGCCCAACTCTGACCCATGCATGTACATGTGCCTTTTGTCTGTGTCCATGTGAGCGTGATATGATGAAGGTGTAGCTAGTGTGGAGTGGACCAGCCAATTGCTAGCAGCTCCGAGTGAACCTTGCAACAGTCTAGCACACACGACCTGTAGCTGATACACCTTGTTTAATCACAAACCCGCAGTTGGGACTTGACACTGCCGCGCGTGCGGCAGCTCGCGGCCAAATGCCGGGGAACAGGGGTGGAAAAGCACCTGTGGGGGAGGTTCAGGCTACTACATGAGCTGCAGGCCGCAGTGCCCAGCGTGGCACAGCGGCAGAGGCCGCCTACAGACCGTTCAACAGGACCATGTGGACAGGCAGCACCGCATGATCATGACCTGCAAGGCGGCTGCGCAGCGGGGCCACTGCATGGAACTGCACCCGGGCGCACTCCGGCAGAGATTGGTGGACAGAGTACACATGGCATTCTGTGAGAGGATGCCGGAGGCTGCGGCAAGGTCGGCAATCTCGTTCGTGAAGGCGCCAATTCACCCTGGCCGCTACAGCTGAATGTCTCATGCAACACGAATCGGCCTGCACCGATGCCCGTGCAGCTGTACAGGGTGCGCTCCGCGTTCCATGCTCGGGTGAACGGGCGGGCGCAGCTTGAAGCAGATCTAGAGCTCACGCGGACGATGCGCTGTGTTGCAGAGGGGCCTGCCCCGGCTTGACAACTCTCCTGTGAATGTGGAGGTGCCGAGCCGCCGCGACACCGGCATGCCCAGTGGCTGTTATGTTGTCGACGATCGCCGTCGAAATCCATATCAGTGGCCCATGTGGCCACAGCGGGCACGGCGGCGGCACTCCTAACGGCAGACCCAGCCGTGGTTTGCTGTACACGTGTGCGGAGACAGGTCAGATGATAGGGCAGGTGCGCGGGGAGCACCGGGGGCAAGCGCAAGGGTGCCTGGGTGGCATATTGGAATGAAGGCACGACGGATGTGTCGGGCTTTGGGGCGGATGGGGTGGGCATGCCAGCTGTAACGTGGCCGGAAAGCACGGAGGGGGGGTTCGGTGCCGGAGCTGGAGGCTTCGTGGCATCCATGCCGCGACACTGCGGGCGGCTCTTCGCATGTGGCAGAAACTGTGCGAGATCGAGAGGTCATGGCACGATTCTAAGCATGCAAGGAGGAAGGCGGCATGTTCACATGCATATGTGCTTCTCAGGCTGAAGCAAGTTTCCCGAAATCTCGGGGAGCTGTGTGGCATTTATCTTGTCCAATGAGCTAGCAATACTTGGATTGGTACAGTAGAAATTTGCGCCCTGACATTCGCGGCTGGACCAATATATGCCAGAGGTCGGCATGATCATTGTGTCTGAGACCTGACATGGAATGCTGCACTGAGTACTTGGCAAGTTGATAGCACCACAATCCTCTCTGGGTTGTCATACATCTGTATCCGTTTTACATTATGACGGTACACCCCAAAACCTTGGATGTATAAAAAATGTACAAGAAAAGGTTTATGTGATCTACACTGGAACCACCTTCCATCGAACACATGTCACATGCTCCATGGGTGACGGGCATGACCGACCATGAATTCTGGATGGCTGTGCTGCTGCGACTGAGTGAGCCGCTGCTACCCGTCTTGGACTCGGATGAGGCCTGCGCCTGCGGTCGCGTGGCTGCGTCTGGTACGCACAGTGTCATATGCGGCAAGCTATGGGCGACTTCAGTCCTAAAGCACGACCTCATCACCATGGCTTGGAGGCGGGTTCTCATGCGCGCGTCGCTCGCTACATCGCTTGAGCCGCACGTTGGCAAGCTCGCCGGAGGCATATGCGTGCTCCCCCTCCGCGGCAGCCGGCAGCCGCCACCAGCCGCGCCGCCGGCGGACTTCACACGCCCGCCGGCTGCGCCGTCTGCGAGTGCACCGGCCGGGCCGTGTCAGCGAGGCCGGCCTCCGCCGCCGCCGTCACCGCCGCCACCGCCACCGCCGCCGCCGCCGCCACCGCACCCCCAGCCAATGCGCCGGTTCAACCCCCACCCCATCTCTCGCAGGCCCCCCAGGCTTCGGACGTGCCCCACACCCCTCATGGCACCCAAGACCCGGCTCCGGCCTCCCCCACTCCCACTGCCGCTACCGCCCCCCCCGCCGCTGCCCAAGCCCCGACGCGCGACGCGCTCCCTGCCCCCGACTGGGAGGCAGCGCCCCCTCCTGCACCCCCGCCGCCCTGATTGCAGCGGCCTCCGCAGCGCGGCGATCTCCTGGTATTCCTCACCACGCGCATGGCGCTGCTGGACGTGAAGGTGATGCACCCGCTTGCCAGGTCGCACGTGCGCGGTGCGTCACGTGAGGCTGGCGCGACCGCCGAGAAGGGCGAACGGCAAAAGCGCGACAAATATGGCGCCGTCACAGGTGCCGCCCAGCTCATCCCGCTCGTGTCCCACGTTGACGTCCTCGGCCGGGCGTAAGCCGCAGCCGCGCGGCCCTGGCGACCCTCGGGCAGACGCTGCGGCAGACCACTGGTCTGCCGGGCCCACCTGCGGCGGCAGCAGCTGCCGCGCTGAGCTGCCGCGCACCACTGTGGCCGATGGCCGCCTCGTTGAGGACGTCAACGTCCATGGCAGCTGCCTCGTCGGCCACAGCAGCCGTGACCTCGGTCGAGGCAACGACGGCCGATATGGCAGCAGCGGCGAGCTCAGCCGCGGCGGCTGCACCCTCTGAGGTGCCGGCGGCCGTGGTGGCGTCGCCGAGCGGGCAGCGTTGTTCGCCGGTCCGGAGGGACGCATGGGGGCAGGCGGGGAATGCGCCAGCGTCTGGGTGCCATATGGGGTTGAAGGCACGGCCGAGGCGCTGGGGTCCGGGGTGGGTGGAGTGAGCGCACCAGCGGCAGCACAGCTGGCAGGCTGACAGGAGGGGCCGGGCGACTGCGCGGGCGGCCGCGCGCCCGGCACATCCGCGCACTGCGGGAGGCTCTTGATGTTGGGCTCAAGAGACGTGGAGATGCTGGCCCGCCCGCCCGCATGATGAAGCGGCGCCATGCCTGCGTGATCGCATCATGGCGGGTGACCACCGTGCGCCACACCGCATTGCACACGAGGGCATGCGAACCATCAGCAGGCGATGCCCGGCCGCACACGCAGTCGCCGTCCGCCTCTTGGCCGGTGAACAGTGACTCACCTAGGCGCAAGCGCACATTCACGCGGAACTCTGTGGCAGTCAGCTCCCACTACAAGAAAGTCGACACGCATTTTTTTAGTTGTCAGACCCTTTTGACCGTCTGTATGGGGTTATTACGCTTTTTGCATGAAAAGGGTCACGCGCCTCGAATTCGGATGGGATCGACTGCGTTGAAAAGGGTCTAGCTGGTCGCTGCGCGGGTGACCACTTGCCCTAACAACAAGGGGCTGACACATAGTCGTCAGTATGTGTTTTGTCTATCATGCCCTCACTCTCAAAAGGGTCTGCTAGCTCAACCTCGCCGGGGCCCGTCGCTAAGCATTAGGTATCCTCTTTTAGACCTCATCACGTTGCATATGACGGCATGCTCTGTCAATGTGTCAACGTGTTGCGTGATTTATGCTTGCAGGACCGGATGTCGTGCTTTGGTTTGGCTGCCCGTAGTACGTCGATCTCCAAGCAGACTCAGCTGAATTGATCCGCATGCCATCCAAAGCCCTTCTTTCGAACACAATGCGTGGCAGAAGATGTCAACACTCAACCGTGAGTCGACCAGGCTTACGCTGTAGTACGGTGCGCTCCAAACGTGTTGATGTGTGGCAACGTAGCTGCAGTTTGCACCGCCGCGCCGTTGAACCGTGCTCCGCTTACAGCTGCAGTCTTTTGACTTAAACGGCTGTCGGCCTTTGCGCGTGTCACTGGCAAGGACTTCGTGCCGGGCCTAGACGTGCCTGTGGAGCAGTTCTGAGTGTATAGTGAACCGTGCTGTGAGCAGCACAAGAGAATAGAGTGAGAGAACAGTTTGAGGAAACTGTAGCCCGATACTGAAGCTGCTGTGTTTCTGATTGCGTACGGCATTCGGCCATGGTGAATGTGTTTGATGCATTGCCATCATGGCATGATGCAGTGTACCTGTGTGTTCTACCACCTTGTGGAGCATACATCTGTAACGTATCTCACTTAAACGGCTGGATGTGCAGGTACTGCCTAGCGTGTGCAGAGTTGTGTTGCTCGGGGCCGATGTGGACTAGTTCAAGCTCAAGGAGCGCATCCCGTCGCTCTGGATTATTGAAGATCTGTTGTTCAGAGTACTTACTGCTGACCACGCTGCGGTTTTGTGGGATATCCATGGGCAGCGCAAGGTGTGCTGTGCATCTGTTTATGGACCTGCAATGCTACACCTGTCCACATGAGGCAGCCCCAAAGTTTGCCAATATGATTTTGTTACAGTCGTGCTTGACCCGGTGCACAAGAAAGAGTCTCTGGGCTAAATATTCAATGTCTGCAGGTGCTGATCTAGTGGGGAGATTCTGGTGACAAACAGTGTGAGGCTGGTCGCTTTGCCACTCTCAAGTGGGACTTCATTTGCCAGGTCTGTTGCGCTCGCCCAGCTGATTCCCCTTCCTCATATGATGATGTACAGTTGGGATGCATTCATACCTGTTCCATCTGTATGAACTGTAAGCAGATCATGTAGCAAGAAGTTGTTGCTGGCGCTGGATCCTCTGTATGCTGGAGAAGTTCAATGTTGCCGCTTCCTTTGTGATGCTCTGATCACATCACTCCGTGTAGTCTGGTTGCATGATGGCATTTGCACTCTGCTACGGATGCCATTCTCTGTCTCACACAAATTCTGGGCTGCAGCAGCTCAAGTGGAGTCAAGCACCGCTTGTTTTTATCAATGCTATGTTAGTGGTCTCTACGCTGATGTTTGATTTCTGTTCTCATGGTGTCCTTGCTCTGCAGATGTCCGAGACCTGGTCAAGTTCAAGTTGCACTTTCTTTCTCTGCCAAGCAGGTGAACTGTACCCATTCGTGTGCTGATGTCTTTCCAGTCCATGAGCGGATGGGCCCATAGCACCATATGTTGTTTTCAGTAGCAGTGTAATTTTTTGCCGGTAGTACATCGTGGCGATCTGATCAGGGGGGCTTGTTGAAGCCCACCATCAATTGCCACCTACTTTGTGACAGCCTCACTGATTTCACTGCTGGAGAATCTGTTTGTATGGTATTATGTGTCGACTGTGTTAATATAATAAAATAATACTTGTCCTCGGAAATTTATTCCTCGATCACCAACAATATACTGTCTGTGTATTATCTGCAATGCAACCAGCTGTAGTGCGTTTTGCCTGACACGCATGTGCTGCCTTGCTCAATCCAGTTGATGCGAGCATTGGCGGTACGCTCAGGCACACTAGTTTTGAAGGGCGGGCATTGATGCACATGAAGCATTGCTGAGCATAAACCCTGTTGCACCCTATGCTGGCGACTGCAGCCCTTCAAACCTGTGCTAGGCGCTAAGTAGCGGAATGTCATCAGGCTGTCACAATTTCTGTTCTGCAACATTGTGGACATTAAGCAATGCAATCCTGAGGTGACCACTTGGCTGAATGCTGCAGTGCCGGTGCAGCGTTGTGGATGGGTGCTGCCTAGACACAACTCAGAATATACACTAGGCATGTCTGGGGGTGGCTGCATGCGGCAGTGCCGGTGCGCGTATGTGGGGTGTGTCTCTGAGGTGTGCCGCAGTGCGCAGCTCTGTGGCCAGATAATGCCTAGGCACAACTCAGAATGTGCACTAGGCATGTCTGTGTGTGGCTGCATGCTGCAGTGCCGGTGCGCGCTTGCGGGGTGTGTGTCTGGGGTGTGCCGCAGTGCGCAGCTCTGTGCCCGGGTCATGGCTAGGCACAACTCAGAATGTGCACTAGGCATGTCTGTGTGTTACACAGTGATAGATCCAGGACTCAGCAGCGCCGAGGCAACAAACCAGGCAACAAGCAAACAGACAGACCGGCCGCCGCAAGCACTAAGGCCACGCGCCGCACGAGCAAATGCCAGAACAAACAATTGCCATCGCGAAAGCAGACACGCACACACCACGCAGTACCACGCAGGCCACGCGCACACCAAACACACAGCCAGCCCTCGCCGGGCCCACAAGCGGTCGTCGACGCGACACTAGCAGTCTGCACGGGTGCGACAGCGCGCGCTATGGCCATGTCCGAGGCCGCGAGGCGCCGGTCCCAGAAGCCGTAGCCTCCGCCAGCCCGGCAGCCCGAGCGGTGTCCGGGGAGGGGCGCAGAGGAGAAACGGCGGACGTGCGCTGCGAGGAGAAAAGAGGGAGGGAGGAAAGAGGGAGGGATCAGGTGCGGGGGGGGGGGGGGGGGCTGCAGGGCGAAATGGGTGGAGGGGGGGGCTCGCGGGGAGGCGGGGGGGGGGGGGGGGGGGGGGGGGGGCGACGCAAGCCTATGCGCGATGGCCCATCAACGCCGGCAGGCCGTCTGTGGGGACAGGAAGGCCCGGCAGCAGCGCCCGTCCCACCAGTCTAGCACGGAGGGGCGCGGCCGCGCGGGCTTGGCGCGCCAGCGAGCAAGCCGCATATGCAAATCTGGCAAGCTGACACGGTCCCATCTACATCTACTGTACCTCAACCCACTGGGCCACACTACAGCGGAACACCCCAGACACTGGCTGACATGCATGTCGCAGCGGGCACGGGCAAGTGGCCACTACCTCCAGGAGCAGCCTACATGATGTAAGCCCGCACACACTCTTTCAGTGTGTACGTGGCCTTGGTGTGCGGGCAAGTGACGTTGCCCTTTGCGCGGCACAATGTTGTGGACAGGTCGCGCATGGCATTGAGAAGGAAAGTACGCTTTGACACCGCCCCGTGTCCCGCGGCAACCTCCGCGACCGTCTGGAGGAAGCGGTACGCGTCCTGTCCAACCCTGCCGTACGTCTCATGTACGAGCGGGATGAACTGGGCGGCACCTGTGATGGCGCCATACTTGTCGCGCTTTTGCCGTGCGCCCTTCTCGGCGGGCATGTCTGTGTGTGGCTGCATGCGGCAGTGCCGGTGCGCGCATGCGGGGTGTGTCTCTGAGGTGTGCCGAAGTGCGCAGCTCTGTGGCCGGGTCATGCCTAGGCACAACTCAGAATGTGTTCTAGACATGTCTGTGTGTGGCTGCATGCGGCAGTGCCGGTGCGCGCATGTGGGGTGTGTCTCGCAGGTGTGCCACAGTGCGCAAGGGGAAGGTGTTAAAAAAACGGTATGCACTGTTACATCAAGGGGTTCCGATCCAGTGCACCAAGCGAACGTAAGCGAACGAAAAACTGTATGCATGTGTGACATGGAGCTTGGTAGGAATGATGGTCGCAATGAGCTTGGTCAGATACCGTGTACAATTTTCATTTTTCAATCATATTTTCGACCATTCAATCATATTCAATAATGAGATTACAAGTTCAATTATAGCAGTCTACAACGAAAACGACCTGGGCCATCCATCATGAATCTCAATCTCTGACGATCGTATGTAAACATAAACAGTATAACAGCCTTCATCTGCCCAGCATACTCCTACACAGGCAGCAATGATAAGTTGCCAGAGTACTTATGGAGAGTCAGTCAAAGCTACCAAACCTCCCACCAGTATGAGGCCAGCTGCATAAGCATCTTTCCTATGCCGAGCAGGCAACAGATTTGCAAAGCAGTACGCTTACCTGATAGCATGTATAGCAATGATGCGCTGCCTCTCTGTTTGTGGATTGGTACTGCTGTGAAGCCCTTTGTGTTATTCCAGCCACAAGCTACACACTGCCTAGCACAGGTTCAGCCAGTTCGCCATACGGCGTGCTCCTGCATGGCCACAATTAGTAGTCATCTTACGAATGGATATAGAACTCAAACTCGCTGCCAGCATTGGGCCAGCTATCATGCGGCACAAGCATCCTTCCTGTGCTCAGCAGGCAACACTTTTGCAAGGTAGTTCACATTCTATACTATTTGCAGAGCTGTTTTCGGTATTATGGCCCAAAGCTGGGCAGTTGCGGTCTCCCTGCAGAGACAGCGATGTGGTGCAACACCTTTTCTCGAGCCAGCCGTTGGTTCATTGCAGCCCTGCCCTTTTTAAAAGCCCCCGCTTCCACCGAAATAGACCTGAATAGCTGTCAGTGTTGTTTACTTGTGTTTTGGAGGGCAGTGGTGTATCAGAGGGCATCCATTCTGGCACAACTGCAGTGTGTGCAACATGATAGGGCTTAGGTGTCGCACCTTGCCACCCAGATCGTGAACTGAATATCTTGGAAGCCAGCATGAGTCCTCCGGATCCGCAAGTACATGGACCGCTGGTACGTGCACGTGGCCCCCTGTTCATTCAATAACATGAACTGCGTGAGCAGCAAAGCGTCATCGTGATAGACTAAGACGAGGCCACGAATACAAATGACAGTTGTACTGTATCTCATCCTGTACACGTCATCCGGGAGCGTTTGCGACCACATGCTGGGTCGAGCTCGGGCGATGTTTGCTTCAAGTTGTACCTTGTGGCCACGTGAATAAGTCCAACAGGAGAAGGATCCGAGTTTGCAAATTCCCAACTTCCTCGATAGTTGGGCGCTTAAGCTCATTTTCCCCCCACATCCCTTGTAGTTGAATTGCCAACAGTCAAGGCTCAATGTCATAGGCAGAATGATTAAGAGGTGGGACCTGAAGGAGCGAGGCATGCTGTGCATGACCTGTAGGCTGTCACATGGGAGGAAGAAGGCTGACCACCCGTCAGGTCTGGAGAGTGCCAGCCTACACGTATGGGAGGACGTCTCCTTCCATTTCCACAAGACATGTAGGCTGGCACCTGGGTATGGACGGCTAGCCACGAGACCTTGCGGTGAGCCAGCGAGGGAAGCAGGTATGGCACGCCTGGACACGGCGCATGCCATTCATACGTCGCGGCGCGCGGATACAGTGCTGTGCAACCACAGCACGACCACGTGATGACCCATGTGATTGCTTTGGTACTGGATGCCGTGGGAGCAAGCAAAGACTTAGTTCTGAGGCGTGCGAGCGTAGACCGCTATAGTTTCTCTGTAGCGGCAACGTCACGTCGGTGATCATGTCGGTGCTCATGCACACGTCGTGACAGCATCACTCGCATTTTTCATATGTTGTTGTATTTCTCCAGCATGAGTATGTACTGTTACATCGAGGGGCTCCGATCCAGTGCACCAAGCGAACGTACAACTAGATTCTAGACTCACATGCTACCCAGCAGATGCAAGCCGGCCAGGCGATCACCTGGCACAAACTGCGCACCCGTGAGCCGTGCTACCCTGGACATGGTCTTTCTGATCACAAACCCGTTTCCTTTCACTGTCGCCGCACTGAACTCCCGCAAGGAGTTCTCAATCCAGCGAGCCTTTGCTCTCTTGTCGAACGGCCCAACCAACGACACTGCCAGCGTGTTGAGGTACTGCATGGCATGCGACCCTAGTCTGCCATATGTCTCGTGCACAACCGGCACCACCTTGTACGATCCCTGCACACTCTCTTTGTACTTGTTGAGTTTGAACTGTTCGCGTACGGCGGCCGTGTGCCCCTGTGCCCCCGATGCTTTCCCCACCACAGCCACCCCAGATGGGTGGATGAAGCTGACATCTAGTCCAGCATGAGTATGTATATATATATATATAGCGTTCTGCCATTTCTTAGCCGATCCGAGCTTTCAGCGGCGGACGTGTTGCAAGCCGACGACGATCTCTGGCAAGCACCATCGCTCTGCGATGGATGTCAGCGAGCAAGGTGAATACATCCTTGCTCTTTTCGAAGCTCTGGAATGCTCCTAGCGCAGCGTGGCCCGCTGCAGAACCTTGGCGTGATGCCGTGGAGAACGAGCACTTAGCAAGCTGCTGCAGCGCTCCAGACAAATTACAGCTGTCACCGCTGCTCAAATGTCTTGCTATGTGTTGGTCCTTACTGAAATGATTCCGTACAAAAGTGGGAACAGCCGCATTGCGGGGGTCCGCAATAGCAAGCGCAACACCAAACAGTAGTTCACTTGTATGGAGCCATGGCATTTGGTTCGTTTGTCAAGATGGGGAAACTATAAGCGAATGCTCACAAAACCATTATATCCGGCTCAGGGAAGCCAGCTTGTTCTGAGAGGGTGACTGGTTTGCAGGTCTGTGGCTTCGTTGTTGCATTTGCAGCCCACGGCATCAGCAGCAGCAGCTTCTGCCCCTGGCAGCCAAGTTTTCTAATTGGTATGCTGCTGCGGCACCTTTTCTGCTGCTTCAAAGCTATACCTGCCTTTGTGTTGTGCTTGAATATTAGTCAGTTGCTGCGTACTCAGTGTTAACTAGGTTGCAGGTCATTGGCTTACCTGATAAATGCAGCCCACAGCTTTAGCAGGTGCAGCGCCGACCTCTGGCAGTCAACTTTTCTCACAGGTGTGCTGCTGCGGCACCTTGTCTGCTGCTTCCATGCTATTTCTGCCTTTGTGTTATGCTGAAGTGTTGGCCATCTGCTTCGTTCTAAGTGCTCACTAGTTTTGCAAGTAACTGGCCGCAGTGCGATCCAAACTAGGCTACCACAGCAAAGCTCTCTGCCCTCAATTGCAGATGATGATGGGTTTCTCTTCGTACAGAACTGCCCAGTGTGTGCGTTCCCACTAACTCCTTCATGTTCATCCCCTTGCACCCACAACCCAGGCCATTGCAAACGTAGCTGGGTTGTGACGAAACGGCTTGCATGCAGGAAGTGTTACACAGTGATAGATCTAGGACTCAGCAGCGCCGAGGCAACAGACCAGGCAACAAGCAAACAGACAGCAAACAGACAGACCGGCCACCGCAAGCACCAAGGTCATGCGCCGCACGAGCAAATGCCAGAACGAACTATCGCCAGCGCGAAAGCAGACACGCACACACCACGTTGTACCACGCAGGCCACGCGCACACCAAACACACAGCCAGCACTCGCCGGGCCCACAAGCGGTCGTCGGCGCGGCACTAGCAGTCTGCACGGGCGCGACAGCGCGCGCTACGGCGATGTCCGAGCAGGAAGTGTAGATTCAAGACCGAGCGGATGCGTGCTCATAATTCTACATTTGATCAAGTTCCAAGGCATATACCGCATTGTTTGTGTATATTATCTAGGTGGGTGCAGCAATCAGACTTGCTGGCCCTCGGTGCGATCTGGACTTGCCGCCTGTGATTTGCAGCGCGAAATTCGTGGTGGCTATGCATCTTTGACATTGGTAGCTGTGTCAGTGTGCGAGAGTTGGCTGAGCTGCTGGCTGGGTGATTTGGAGATCATCTGGAGGTTCAGCGCCGATGCAAGTTCATGTAATTGGGTTTCAGCATCACGAGAGCGTTGCACATATTGTCCGTTCGAATATATACTGTTACATCGAGGGGCTCCGATCCATATATATATGCATTGTGCCAGGTGATCGCCTGGCCGGCTCGCATCTGCTGGGTAGCATGTGAGTGTAGACTCTAGTTGTACGTTCGCTTGGTGCACTGGATCGGAGCCGCTCGATGTAACAGTATATATATCAATCCACTGCATGTGATGTGGTGGCGATGAGTTCGATGGTACTTCCACCTGTACAGGCCCACACCCATGCAAGGTCGACCTCGTACACCCTTTTCCATGTTCACGGGGGGTCCGTTTAACCCTTTTAAGCGTGGTGACACATTCTTCCGAGGTCAAATGTGACCCTGGGGGCAGCAAAAGGGCATAACGCCTCATTCGGGGGGGTTCCTTGCGAAACGCTACTAGACCGCGTCCATGCCACTCCGAGCCAGAACCAGTTCTGGCAAGCTCTGAGGTCCATGTGTATATCAGCTAGAGTCTTTCCGATAAGGTGCCTGGCGGAAAAGCTTTCCAACTCCGCTCCAGTTTCTGCACGGGCTTGCCGACACTTGTTACTGTGTGCGGTTGTGGCGCGGGTGCCGTAGTGGAGGGGTGAGGGAGTGCGCATGCGTGTGGGTGCGTGGGTGTGGTTGTGTCCGCTGTGTCGGTTCGTTGTGGCTTTTTCGCCTGGGAGAGTGATTGCTTTTTGCTGGTGTCTACTTTCGGGGGTTTTGGCCATCTACTTTCCTTCTGTTGCCCTCGCTGCCGGGCTATTGCGTTCATCTCCGTGTAACACCCCGAGCGCACCATTAGGGCGTAGTATCCACAGACCCTTTTGGCCTTTTAGGCGTGTCAACTTTCTTGTAGTGTCAGTCGCACCGAGCCGGAAATTTCAGGAAAGCCGAGGCCATCGAGCCTGCGCAACTATGATCTGTCGCTGTGTAACCCACAGTGCGCGGTCACTTGCGCCTGCGCCTGCGCGCAGCTGATTGTGAACAGCATTGTACATGTACACGATCATGCTAGCTAGTGACACGATCAGGTTGTCAATGCAGACGCAGCTGCTACATGAAATATATTTACCAAAAGCACTGTGACACAGTGCACATATGTACACCTTGCTGGTGAGGCATTGCTGTGCTAGAAAGGGAGTGGTACCTCAGAATGGATCAGTGAGCACAAACAAAGAGTCGAACTGCACTGGCCATGCCCGGGGCCCCTTCGTAACGTAAACTTGAACTAGTTCTTTAACTGACCCGCCCATTGCCAGGGATATCGCACCACCGGCTTGTTCGCACTCACCGCCAGATTACATATTTTGGGTTGAATGCTGCTGCCCGCTATACACTCCGTGTCAAAATTGTCGTCCACGCAACTGTTGGCATCACGGGCAGGGACGTTTTCCACCAAAGGCATTTGTCTCATGCATATGATCAGTCCTGCATCTGTGTGTGTTACACAGTGATAGGTCTAGGACTCAGCAGCGCCAAGGCAACAGACCAGGCAACAAGGAAACAGACCAGCCACCGCAAGCACCAAGGCCACTCTCCGCACGAGCAAATGCCAGAACGAACTAGCGCCGGCTCGAAAGCAGACACTCACACAATACGCCATGTTCGTCACAGCACATGTCTCCTGCCGCTGCGCAGCCACTCGCGCGCAAATCGCGAAGGTGTACGCACTGCCACTGTCCCCTCAGGTGAAATGGCTTGTCATGCACAACTGCCTACAGCATAGAGAATCCCATTTGTTGCGCAGCACGCAGTGGCGGTTTCTGGAGGAGCCGCTGCACCAGGTGGAGACAGCGCTGCTGAAGGGCCTCGGCGACATTCTGGATGTGACCAGCCTCACAGACGCGTAGTGCCTCCAAGCCCTGCTTCCCCACCGCCACGGCGGCATGGGCCTACGCAGGTTCACCCAACCCATCGCCGACGCTGCTCGCCTGTCGTCCGCTGCACTCGCCCATGCAGCCCTCGCAGAAGGGACCTATCGAGGCCTGCCGTTCCGCGGCGATGCGGGCGTCGCCATGCGCCAAACTCTCGACGAGCTGCGCCAGCAGTGGCCAAGCATCCCGGGGCTGAGTGCCCCGACGAGCCCGCGCAATGGGCGGGCCTGAGCGGCGGGGGGTCTGCCATCCGCATGTCACGGCTGCAGAATGCAGTCAGCCGGGCCGACTCTAACGCCCGGGCGGCTGCGCTGCTTGCAGCGCTGGATCAAGGGACGCGCAGCCCGTCGTCAGCGACACGCGAACAGAGCCTGACCAGCAAGGCGCGCCTGCATAGTTGCGCAGGCTCGATGGCCTTAGCTTTCCTGAAAGCCAAGCCCGGTGCGACTGAGCTGACTGCCACAGAGTTCCGCGTGAATGTGCGCTTGCGCCTAGGTGAGTCACTGTTCACCGGCCAAGAGGCGGACGGCGACTGCGTGTGCGGCCGAACATCGCCTGCTGATGGTTTGCATGCCCTGGTGTGCAATGCGGTGTGGCGCACGGTGGTCACCCGCCATGATGCGATCACGCAGGCATGGAGCCGCTTCATCATGCGGGCGGGCATCCCCACGTCTCTTGAGCCCAACATCAAGAGCCTCCCGCAGTACCCGGATGTGCCGGGCGCGCGGCCGTCCGCGCAGCCGCCCGGCCCCTCCTGTGAGCCTGCCAGCTGTGCTGCCGCTGGTGCGCTCACTCCACTCACCCCGGCCCCCAGCGCCTCGGCCGTGCCTTCAACCCCATATGGCACCCAGACGCTGGCGCATTCCCCGCCTGCCCCCTTGCGCCCCTCTGGACCGGCGGACAACGCTGCCCCGGTCGGCGACGCCGCCACGGCGGACGGCACCTCAGAGGGACCAGCCGCCGCGGCTGCACTGGTCGCTGCTGCCATCTCAGCCGTTGTTGCCTCGTCTGAGGTCAAGGCTGCCGCGGCCGACACGGCAGGTGTCATGGACGTAGACGTCCCCGGCGAGGCGGCCGTCGGGCACAGTGGCGCGCGGAAGCTCAGCGCGGCAGCTGCCACCGCCGCCGCCGTGGCCATGAAGGCGGCCGCCCCGCCCGGCCAGTGCACGGTTTGGTGTGATCACCTGCCGCAGGTGGGCCCGGTGGCCACTCGTCCGCCGCAGCGCCTGCCCGAGGGCTGCCCGGGCCGCGCGGCCGCGGCTTGCGCCTGGCCGCTGCCCCGCCGCTCGCAGCGCGACCCGGAACGGGGTGATCTGCTTGTGATGTTGCCCTGCTATACCATTATGGCCGATGTGTGCGTGACCTGTCCGGTGGCCCCCTCCCGGGTCGTCGCCGCGGCAAACACGCCAGGCGCTGCCGCCCAGCTGATGGACGACCGGAAGCGAGACAAGTACGGCCGCTCCGGCACTGGCACGTGTCGCTTTGTGTTGTTGTGGCTTTTCACCTGGGACAGTGCTTGCTTTTTTGCTGGTGTCTACTTTCGGGGGGTTTTGGCCGTCTACTTTCCTTCTGTTGCCCTTGCTGCCGGGCTATTGCGTTCATCTTTGTGTAACACACATCACCGATGGTGTGCAATCGAGTTTTGCCAACCACTCAGTATGCATCCATTACATAATGGCCCCACAGTGGCTGAAGTGCACCCCGGGGTCATTACCTGGCCATCACCTGACCATTACGTGTGGTGAGAGGCCCGGGTAATGGGCCCCTAATGCCTTGACGATAGCTGGCTAATGTAAACTCGGTAGCCTTAGTGGAAAGTCTTTACAGTTGCATACTATAGTACTATATCACTCGGGTAGCACGGCTCACGGGTGCGCAGTTTGTGCCAGGTGATCGCCTGGCCGGCTTGCATCTGCTGGGTAGCATGTGAGTCTAGAATCTAGTTGTACGTTCGCTTGGTGCACTGGATCGGAGCCCCTCGATGTAACATGACTATATCACTATACTGCAATCATATAGCACCTCGCGTACTGCAATTCTAATAGCAAGCACATGACAAACCAACACTTGAATCGGCGGCTCGAACACACAGGACGTCCTGTCGACGCCGACCCAGCGTAGCACGGCGCCGTCTGCGCGCTGGCACCAGGCGTTGGTGTCGCGTACCGCGGCGTTCGTGCACACTTATACCCCGTGCTGCTTGATGCCGCGGCCGGCCGCTTGCTGGGACTTGGTTGCTTGCTTTCCTGCTTGTCGCTGCGCTTGCTGCTGGGCTCCTGCGTCGCTCTCCGTGTAATTCGCACAACCTGTGTTGATTCGCACTGTGAATGCTGGGACTTCTAAGCAACTTAGAAGTCATGCAGAACGCGAGGGGCCGTGACATTCTAAACTCCCCTTCATATGTTCGCTCCTCCCAGCGTACTCTGTCATCCTCGCTAGCGCATGACCACTCTAGCCGGTGACTGCGGCTAAGCTGACACGTCCACAAGCAGCACGCAGCACGTACGGGTGTTAGGCACTAATATTACTTCCTGCGGAGTCTGTCCGCGCGCGCGTTCATCGGTGCATTGTTTGCGGCCGGCCGGATGCATGCTCCACATATGTACAGCGGCATAGTCTTCGATCTGTACGCTGCTGGTACCGCACTTTCTCAACTGCATGGGTTGGTATGTGAACCGCAGCTAACATGCCATAGCCGGGCGGCAGTTTCTTGACAGCTGGTCAGATTCAAATTGCAAGTACTAGCGCTAGCTGCAATTTGTCGAGACGCAGGCCCGCTGCATGCGCAGGCCTAGACTCTATGTTCAGGGACCCAGCACACCGTCAGAACACTCGGCTTTGGGCTTGTCTGGGTATTGATGACCATGAGTACTGTGGTGCTTCGTTTGGAGTCCCGCTCCGAAGGGCCGCCGACGCACTCGCAGTTCCTTCGTCCACGCGCTACTGATGCTCGTGCACGTGGGGGTTGTGTACACCCGGGGCCCGTGTGTACATGCAAATGATGGCGCCATGCGAATTCCCCGGTGCGCCATGGCCAGCCACCAGTGACGGCGGCCTGACCTTCTCAACGCAAGCACCGAAAGCTGAGGCGGAACCATCGGCATCAAGGCAGCCCATTGCAGCTAGCGCTCCTGCAGCTGGTTGGTATATATGGTCCTGGCACAACCTGGTTTCCACTATCAGCTCCGACTTCTAAAACATACAGCCTCATCTTGCCACAGTCCAGACAGTCCCACATTTTGTCAGTGACACTACAATCCACCATACTGAGGTAGTGCTCTAGAACAGTTTGAATCCCCTCGTTCTCCGTTAAAACTCTTGCTAGGCAGAGTAGCAATATAGATGCCGCCTTCTAATATTATCGCCTCGTGCACCGCTGGCCTGTGCCTGATCGGGTCTGCCCTCGCAGCACCAGAGCTAGTGGAGTGTGCAATCCAGTTCTTCGCGACCGGCATGCATGGGAAGGGCGTCGACTTGCAAATCACCCGGGACGACGACTTTGCCCGCTTGCACGGGATCGACCCCATCACCCGCTGGGAGGACTTTGACTCAGAGAAGGCCCTAGTGCTGTTTGAGGGCGTCATTGATGAACACAACCCAAACAAGGTGGATGTGAGCTTGCTCGCCAATTTCAACGCAAACTACAGCGGGTGCTCATTTGAGGAGCTGCGCTTCGGCCACATCATCGACAATGGCGGGTCTGACGCTGGCAGCGGCAACTGCTACACCGTTGAGCAGACCTGCCGCGGTCGCACGTCTGTGTACGGAACACTGTATGTTGACGTCTACTGCAACATGCCTTACGCGACTGACTCGATCCGCATGAAGTATTTCCAGACACAGTCGGGAAGAGATGAGGTGTTGAACTGCTAGACGTTAATCTGCTCGCATTTTAGGGGTGCACATACAGTGGCATTGGCAACCACATGCCGGTGCCTGCTTGTGTGCCTTATAGAAGTTAAGCAGGCCATAGGCGGCAGGATAGACAGGAATAACTTAGAAATGGCTTGAAAGGGCTAGGTTTTCTAGTACTGAAGGATATGGTTGCGGCAGTTTATGTCCAGTGTTGCGCATCAATATTGCCGCATGTTTCTAGCTCAGCGTTGATGGCTTCGCCGGCATGGCCAACGTCACTGATGATCCAGAGCCCTGGGCAACTTGTATGTCTCAGAGCTTGCTACACTTTCTGGTACATGAGAAGGCTTATAGGCCCAATTGCAAAGGAATTTCATAGATCCAGCCTAACAGATGTAGCCCGCTGATCGTGACAGGCTTGTAGGCTTTGCGTGTAAGTAAAGCGGTACTACCATGAATCCAACGAGAGTCTGCCGTTAATAGAAGGTGTCTTGCATGGCACCGTCAAAATACTTTTCGCCAGTACAGAGAGAGCTGAACTGCTTGACTGGCGGCAGATGCCCAAAATCTGCTGTATCAGTTGACAGAACTGCGCAGAGGCGGTGTTGATGTTCAGCAGTATGTAACACCCAGCGTTCATGAATCACGCCATCAGCACCTGTCGGTGTCCGGGGTTGTGCCCCTCTGTGTTCCTGACGCATGAGACTTCAGAAACGTGTCCATGGCCAAGCTCCTATAGTCGATGCGTGTGCATTGACCTGGATGATTAAGATTGTTGACCTTGCTGCCCGCTCTGACGCCACATAAGATTCCAGACTGGTGTCTCTGCAGCAGAGTGCCATGTGGGACCTGTCCACCACCCTGTAACGCGTCTTCCGACGTAGATCCTGCGGCCTGGCTGCGCACCCAGCTTTCTGGGCGGGCGGTCTGCCCGGCCGCACACTTTCCTCGGAAGGTCTGTAGGCGGCCGCTGGACGCCAAGGCTGCGCTGTGCTGGGGCTAGGAAATTCTGCGGCAGTGCATACAGGCGCGTCTGCACGATTTCGCCCGCCTCTGAACACCGAGGCGCCTATGCTGGCCGTGCACGTGGATCGCCAGGCGCTCACAAGCACTAATCCGTGCTGTGTAAGATAAGTCGGTTCCACAGCGCATGCAGCACGGTCATTGCGCTGGCAGTCCAGCCCAAACAACCTTGCACGGTCGCTCACATGCGGGGAGGCCGGGAGCAGGTGCTCAGTGTGGCGCCGCATGTTTTAAACAGCAATGCCGCCTAGAAGAACCGGATGAGCTTACATGTGCACGATCTGGTTGCTGCTTTTTTTGTAAGTATTCTGTTTTCACGGGGCCCCATGCGCGAGCAGCCATGGTCAGCAGTGAATCTAGAGTACTTTCACACTGCGGAACTCACATGCCAGTGGCACCCAGTGGCAATTAAGCACTGCACACAGCCAAGCACAGCTGCTTCTCAAGTGGCAACCCTCGTGCGGGGCGCTTCATGGAATCCAAAGAGCACGTTAGCCGGGGTCATTGCCTGCCTTCACTGGAGCAGCCTGTGAGGGCGTCCTGCTACAGCCGCGCGTTGCAGCGCTGTATTCCAGAGTGATAAATCTTGGACCCAGCAGCGCCGAAGTCAACGAGCAGTCAACAGGCAAACAGGCAAGCCATCACATACCCCAAGGCCACTTTCCGGACGACCAAACGCTAGAACGGGCCAGCGCCGGCATAACAGCAAACACACACAAACACAAACGACGCAGGAAGCGATCGCAGCATCACACAGCATCACACAGTTCATGCACACGCCAAACACAGTCAGAATGCATCAGGCCCACCGGCAGGCGCCGGTCCGACCCCAGCAGGCCTGACGGACGCGGAGCCTGTGATGATTCTGGTAGATAGTCACTCTAGGACTCGAGTGACTATCTATCAGAATCATCACAGAGCCGTGCGCCATAGCCACCGCCACCGCTGAGGCCGCACGCCATCTGTCCCATGGGCCGCAGCCGCAGTCAACGGCGCGATCGCCGCGGTGCGTGCCGTGTCCGGAGATTGAGGGGGGGGACAGCGGGGACGGTGTGGGAAAGGGGACGCACGTAGCTCGCGATGGGCGACAGGGGGGGACCGCGGGGGGAGAGGGGTGGGGGGGAGGGGGGGGGGGGGGGGGGGGGGGGCAGGTCACCCTTCTATCCTACAAGCAATGGCAGGTCAGCGCCGGCATGCCGTCAGTAGGGACAGGAAGGCCCAGCAGCAGCGCCCGGGGGACCAGGTTAGCGCGGAGGGGCGCGGCCGCTCGCGTTTGCAGCGTTGAAGTTGTGCAGGTCTGTCACAATTGTCTTAACACGTATGAAGTTAACGACACACACGCGGGAGGCACTAGAAGCGGTAGGCGGCACTGGCAATTGCAACATGTACAGGAAGTGAGGCATTCAGACGGTGAGGCCTTACACTTGTCGCGGTTGTGATAACCTGCCATGTCATGGGCACGGACAAGTTTTTGTGAGTGTCCATGTGGTTATGTACAGCGCAACGATGTAGAATCGTCAATGGTCAACGCACCCTACTCAATGCAACTCGCTCTGTGCATATGATTGAACACATTGTGCTCAGGTCGAGAAAATGTCACATGGTGATTCATATACATACGGCAGCACGGCCAGCTCAACGGTGTATTATCTATTTGCGGCACGCTAAAGTGTTCAGCTCAGACTAATTTGCTCAGGTAGGGCTGGAACTCGTTGCACCCATGCCACAGCCGCACACAGCAACCACCAGCCACACTGCGTACTACCGCCCACCCCAGCAAACCCGGCCACCACCGACCCCCCAACAGCAGCACTTCCACTACAGCCAGCTGAACCCCACTCGAGCACTCCACCACGGGCCCCCCGCCCATGAGAGCCGGGGGCCGCACGCCCCCCGCAGCGCAGGGCGTACCAGCGACTCAATTGCGTACCATGAGTGTACCATTTATGTGGCCTTGAGCTGCACAAGTTGGTACTGCTACCCCGTACACACTGATGTAAACATTTGATAAATACTGTTTTCGCGGCCGAGAATTCATGAGGGCGCAGGCAGATGCCTTTGGGCGCAGGTGCAGCCCGCGGGAACAGCAGTTAGGGAATAGCCAGAAAGTATGCCGTATCGTGGTATTTTCGGCAGCATTTTCCCCTCCGCCTGCCCGGCAGGGCCGGAGGGCACGGCGCAAAGGGCACTGGCGGTGCCGCATCGCTCTCCCCGCGGCAGCCCACGGCCACCCGCGGGAAGGCAGGGCGGGCCAGCACGACAAGATGTGGGGCCGGCCTGCGCCGCTGCAAACACGGCCCACGGTCCATCACGGCGGCCAGCTGCCGCCTACAGTACGTCTGACGGGACAGCGTGACCAGCCACCACCGCACGGGCTGCCAGCTGCATGCGCAGCGGAGCCGCAGCGAGGAGCTTGAGTAGCAAGTGTAGGAATCTGCCGCTGTTGCGCGCCATGTTGCAATAGTTCATACGGGCACCAACGGCATGTGCATCATACAATGATCACAGCTGTTCAATGGCTTAGAGCTAGCCATTTATGGATGCCAACTATCATGATGACAGTCGACCTACATGATATCATGTAGGTCCACTGTTAAATTTTCCGCGGTCTGCGTGCATTGTACCACACGTGTTGGCTGCTGGCTACGGCATCCTCCGGCAGCGTCAAGCCATACTGATATCAATCGATTACCTTGGCCATGTTGACCGCAGCCCGCACCTCTCTACCGCACGGAGTGATACTATGCATGCTCATGAGGCAGGCCTAGCTAGGCCGACCGCGTCACATGCATGTGCTCCTCAGCATGACTCGACTATGCTGGCTAGCATTGCACCGGGACTCCTGCTTGTTAGAATGAAAGTTGCATATATACATTTCTCTGCACTACCGCAAGCATCTATCAACACGACGGCTATCAGCTCAGCAGTCCTTGACCTCATGCACACCAGACTCGGTCTGCACATACTTCATCTTGATCGACTGGGCCGCATACGGTATCTTGCAGTAGATGTCAGCATGCACCGGTGCGTACACATGGGGCTCCTGATCTCTTGGGCATGTCTGCTGAACGGTGTAGCAGTTGCCGCTGCCGGCATCAGAGCCGCCTCCGTCGATGACATGGCCGAATTCAGAGCCCAGGCCCTCAATCGTGCACCCGAAGTAGGGTGCCATGAAGTCGGCGTATAGGTGCAGGTCCACTTTCTCGGATTGTGCTCATCGATGGCGCACTCGAATGAGACGACGGCCTTCTCTGAGTCAAACCTGGCCAAGGTAGTCTTGGGGGTGTGGTGCTTGTGCACGGCATAGTCGTCGTTGCGCGTCGTCTGCTAGCGCAGGCGGTGCCCGGTCCTGCCGGCGACAAAGAACTGGATCGCACACTTGACCAGAGCCCCGGTTGGTCCGGGCCGTGGTAGTCGCCCTGATTGGAATAGTAATCAGAATTGTAGTAGTCCTGTAGGCACGGTACGACTACTCCCGGACATTAGCCGCTACAGCTGTGGTGCGTTACACAGTGATAGATCTAGGACTCAGCAGCGCCCAGGCAACAGACCAGGCAACAAGCAAACAGACAGCAAACAGACAGACCGGCCACCGCAAGCACCAAGGTCATGCGCCGCACGAGCAAATGCCAGAACGAACTATCGCCAGCGCGAAAGCAGACACGCACACACCACGCAGTACCACGCAGGCCACGCGCACACCAAACACACAGCCAGCACTCGCCGGGCCCCCAAGCGGTCGTCGGCGCGGCACTAGCAGTCTGCACGGGCGCGACAGCGCGCGCTACGGCGATGTCCGAGGCCGCGAGGCACCGGTCCCAGGAGCCATAGCCTCAGCCAGCCCGGCAGCCCGAGCGGTGTCCGGGGAGGGGCGCAGAGGAGAAACGGCGGACGTGCGCTAGGAGGAGGGAAGAGGGAGGGAGGGAAGAGGGAGGGATCGGGTGCGGGGGGTGGGGGGGCTGCAGGGTGAAATGGGTGGAGGGGGGGGGCTCAAGCCTATGCGCGATGGCCTGTCAGCGCCGGCAGGCCGTCTGTGGGGACAGGAAGGCACGGTGCGAAGGCACACCCCAGCGACCTCATATGCAAGAGCACCACCAGACGATGCCATATTTGTAGCAGACAATCCTGGGCAAGCAGACTTGGGTCAGAGGAGCCTGTGGAGTGCAACGCTGTACATGTGGCTCTGCTGCAGAGCCACGCTTCTAGTAGGGATGTGAGGCAGGACTTAACTAAGGGTGCGCGTAGGGACTGGAAATGGAGAGCTCAAAGCAAGTGAAAGTGACCGTGGCTAGTAATAGCATCAAAGGTGCTGGTTGACTGATGTCACTTCCAGATCATGATGTTGTTAACGCTGACCATTTATTGTCGATGCCAGTGGCTACTCAAATTGGATCTGACAGAACAAGCGGGTAAGGCTAGCACACGGGATCCTACATGTACCTGGGGAGCGACGTCTTCGTCTGCCTGGTCACCACCCATGTCCGCGCCACGGCGTGCCACGAGTGGAGATTCTGACTGATTCAGATGCTAATTTCTGTCAGTATTGATAGTCTCTTCGCCGGCTGAGCTCTGCGCTGCTCAGTTGGCACTGCGGTGAAGGCTGCCCGAGTAGCAGCGCGCGCCTGCCAGCCTTCCGAGCGCGCAGCACGCGCATAGCCCTCGCAAGTAGGTCTATATACTGCATACAACTAGGCGTTCGTAGTCTCGACGACAGGATCCCCAGCGCCTGAGCCTACTCCTTCTGTGGGTGCGCCAGCACCAGGTGCACAGCACCACTTTCTAGCTCGCGCGATCTGGCCATGGATCCGCGCAAGCGTTGGACGGCGGTCCAGCCCACTCAGCATCGAATCAGTAAATCGTCCGCTGTGATTCCGCGCAAGCCGTGCCCATGCTGCGGCACACTGTTCGGGTCGCCGCAGCAGCTGCTGCAGCACTGCCGCAGGCAGCACGCTCGTCACACGTTCTCGACAGCAGACCTCGCCCAGCTGAACGGAGGCACGTGTCACTGCTGTGCGAAAGTGTACTCGCGGCTCGGCCTGGGCGCACACGAGAAACGGTGCCCGTCGAACCCCCAACGGCGCAGCAATAGCACTGCAGGGCACCCCACAGCACAGTGCAGCCATGGCCCCGCACAGCCTGCTCACCGCCGCACCCAGCCTCCGGCACAACCGGCGCCCGTCACTCCGCACTCGCCAGCCCGTCCCCGCTCGCAGTCGGTCACGCGCTGCGGCCTGGTACCCCGCGAGGCCGCCTCGGGGCCTGCGTCAGCACCGGCCGCAGATGGGAGGGGAAGCAATGTCCGGCCACATAGCCTGCCGCCCGCCAGCCGCCTCGCGCAGCACCTCCTGGCCGTGAATGGCGAGTACCACGGGAACGGCGGGTCGGCAGGCGGCCGTCACCCTCCAGGTGACGTCCCGCCGTCACCTGCCCCGCCCCCATGTAATGCTGTCATGCATGACGCCGGCGCAGTTGCCAGCCCGACCGACGCGACCCCCACTGCGGCACCGGATGTCATGCATGACACCGCTGCCGACAACGGCCAGCCTGAGTGGCCAACACCGACCGAGTCCACCGGTCTGCCTGCGCCTGCCACGCTAGTCAGCCCTGCTCACGCAGAGAACCACGCCATAATCGCCCCTGAGGGCACGCAGCCCAGCCTCAACGCCCAGCCGAGTCCGCCCGCGCCGCCATCGGGCCTGGCCGAGTCAGGCCTATCCGGCCTGCGCATCGGCTCCGCGCCCGCCGACAGCGTCATGCAGGACGTCGGCACAGACTCCGCCGGGGTGCCGGCGGCAACCGCGCCAGCCGTGGAGGAGGCTTCCTCTCCGGGCGTGGCTACGCCATACCGCGACGTCAGGGTGCATCAAGAACTCCCCAGGTCGGTCACTGATGTCTTTGCCGCGGCCGCGGCCGACTGCCTGGAGGCCATCCACGATGCCGTCAAGCGCGAGCATGATGCGAGCAAGCAGCAGCACATCACTGAGCTATTGATGCTCCCTACCGAGCTGCTTGGGGACAACCGCGGCGGCAGCGGGCAGCGCCGGCGGGTCCTGGCGCGCATCCGTGACCTCCATAAACGCCGACGTGCTGCCGCGCCGGAAGATACTGACGGCGATGCGCAGCCCCACACGCCAAGGTGGAATGCTGCTGCTGGCGGTGCTGCTCAGAGATGGCAGTGCGGATAGGGCGGATTTGAAGGTTGAGGAGGGGGTGGGGAGCAGGCCAGTGGTGGCGCTTGCAAAGAGGAGGCTGCTTGTTGAGAGCGCAAAGGATGGCCGAGGGGGGCTGCTGCCTGGGCTAGCTCCTGCATGCATGCACACGAGGGGTATGCGAAACAGTATACAGACATGGTCCACGGTGTGGCAGAGCGTTGCGGCGCTTCAGGGGTTGCATCTGCGTCCATCGTGGAATTGCACAGAGCGTGTCAGACAGAGCGTGTCAGACAGAGCGTGGCAGAAGTCGAGACGCATGCAACTGTAGCAACCGCAAGCAGACGTAGCCTGGCGGGGCGGGCCTCGACCGCCGCGCCCGGCACAATGGCCACAATTTACGCCTGACTATGACAAACATGCCGTGCTCTGGCGTCACAGGTCTGCATGGCGATGCGGGTGTGCATGACTGGAACTAAGCTGGTGGCAATCGCTTTGTGTGCAGGGAGCACCAGCCGCGCTGCGCCCACAGGGAGCCTGCTACCCCAGCTGACCGAACAAGGCAACTCTTATCTTGCGAGGCTGAGTTGCAGGAACATCTGAAACTGCTGCTGTGCACATGCACGCATACACCCAAGGCAACGCGTGTAGACATCTGTAGACATCGATGGCAGTGTGTCAAATGGAACCTATACGTGTGACACGAGGGCACGATGCAGGAGCCAGACAAGCGAGGGCAGCAAACTAGCGAGCTAGCAGCCGGATCCCAGCAGGCGTCCGGCAGCAAGCTGCACCATGCAAGCATCCATCAACGTGTTAGTGTGTGTGAGCAGGCAACGAAGTGTACAGAGCACATGCCAGGCATGCTGTGAAGCCATTCAGAGCGAAGCACGCACCATGCAGACTCTGCCTGCTCAGCGCACCACCGCATCGCTGCGACCGCAGCGCGCGCGACAGCCACGTCTTCCTCTAGCCACCCAGGGTACACGACCACGCACTCCCGGCCAAGCCTAAGCGCCGCGCTGCCCTCGGAGGTCCGAATGCCGGCGTGCGGCCTCTCCGCTGGCGCCGGGGATGCGAGCTCGCTGCGCAGAATCACGCACGCTGCGCAGAATCACGAAACACGCCAGGCGCTGCCGCCCAACTGATGAACGACCGGAAGCGAGACAAGTACGGCCGCTCCGGCACTAGCGCTTGTCGCTTTGTGTCCCTGTCACATGAGACGTTTGGCCGTGTGGGCACGGGTGCGTTTGCCTTCCTAAATAAGATCGCTGACTTTGCTGCGGCTTCGTTCTTGCAGAATGCGATATGCAAAGCGTTCTTGCAGAATGCCATGTGCAAACTCTCCACCACTCTGTGCCGTGGTGTGACCCGCCAGGTCCTCGCTGCGGCTCCGCTGCGCATGCGGCTGGCGGGCCGGGCGGTGGTGCCTGGCCACGCTGTCCCGTCAGATGTGCTATAGGCGGCCGCTGGACGCCTTGATGGACCGGGTGCCGGGGTTGCAGCGGCGCAGGCCAGCCCCGTGTCTGGTCGTGCTGGCCCGCCCTGCCTTCCCCAGAGCCACCGCGGGGGGAGTGATGCGGCGCCAGTGCCCTTCGCGCCCCGCCCTCAGGCCCTTGCCGGGCCGCCGGAGGGGGAGGGCTGGTACGCCTTGCACTGTGGGGGGCGTGAGCCCCCGGGCTCTCGTGTGCGGGGGGCCCGTGATAGAATGCTCCAGTGAAGCTGGATGGAGTGGGGGGTGCTGCTGGTGGGGGGTCGGCGGTGGCTGGTTTTGCTGGGGTGGGCGGTAGTGTGCTGGTGGCGATCGCTGTGTGCGGTTGTGGCGCGGGTGCCGTGGTGGAGGGGTGCGGGAGTGTGCATGCGTGTGGGTATGTGGGTGTGGTTGTGTCTGCTGTGTCGGTTCGTTGTGGCTTTCAGCTGAGATAGTGATTGCTTTTTGCTGGTGTCTGCTTTCGGGGGGTTTTGGCTGTCTACTTTCCTGATGTTGCCCTCGCTGCCGGGCTATTGCGTTCATCTCAGTGGAACACATCACCCGTGACGACGAATTCGCCCGCTTGCACGGGATCAGCCCCATCACCCGCTGGGAGGAATTGGACTCAGATAAGGCCATGGTACTATTTGAGGGCGTCATTGATGAACACAACCCAAACAAGGTGGATGTGAGCTTGCTCGCCAAGTTCAACGCGAACTACGGCGGGTGCTCGTTTGAGGAGCTGCGCTTCGGCCACATCATCGACAACGGCGGATCTGGCGCTGGCAGCGGCAACTGCTACACCGTTGAGCAGACCTGCCGCGGTCGCACGTCTGTGTCCGGAACACTGTATGTCGACGTCTACTGCAACATGCCTTACGCGACTGTCTCGATCCGCATGAAGTATTTCCAGACACAGTCGGGAAGAGATGAGCTGTTGAACTGCTAGACGTTAATCTACTAGCATTTATGGGGTATACATACAGTGGCATTGGCAACCACATGCTGATGCATGCTAGTGTGCCAGCTAGAAATGTACCACGCCATAGTCGGCAGGGTAGACAAGATTAGCTTAGAAATGACTTTGAAAGGCCCAGGTTTTCTACTACTGAAGGATATGCCTGCAACCATATGGATGCGGCAGTTTATTTCCAGCATTGCGCATCAATATTGCCGCATGTTTCTAGCTCAGCGATGATGGCTTCCCCGGCATGGCCAACGTTTTCTTGTATGGCACCTTCTAAACACTTTCTGCCAGTACAGAGAGAGCTGAACTGCTTGACTAGCGGCAGATGCTTAAAATCCGCCGCTGTATCAGTCGACAGAACTGCGAAGAGACAGTGTTGATTTTCAGGGGTATGTAATACTCAGCTTTCATGAATCGCGTCAAGGCTTGCATTCCCATCAGCACCTGTCGGTGTGCGGGGTTGTGCCCCTCCGTGTTCCTGCCGCATGAGATTTCAGAAATGTGACCATGGCCGAGCTGCCATAGCCAATTCATGTGCAGTGGCCTGGATGATTAAGATTGTTCACCTTGCTGCCCGCTCTGACGCCACATAAGATTCCAGACGGGTGTCTCTGCAGCAGAGCGTTATGTGAGACCTGTTCACCACTCTGTAACGCGTCTTCCGACATAGATCCTGCGGCCTGGATACGCACCCAGCTTTCTGGGCGGGCGGTCTGCCTGACCGCACACTTTCCTCGGAAGATTTTCACGCAGCCGTTGGACACCAGTGTTGCGCTGTGCTAGAGCTAGCAAATTCTGCGGCAGTGCATACAGGCGCGTCTGCACGATTTCGCCCGCCTCTGTACACCGAGGCGCCTATGCTCGGTCGTGCACGTGGATCGCCAGGCGCTCACAAGCACTGATCCGTGCTGTGTAAGATAAGTTTCGGTTCCACAGCGCATGCAGCATGGTCAGTGCGCTTGCAGTCCAGCCCAAACAGCACAAGGTCGCTCACATGCGGGGAGGCCGGGAGCAGGTGCTCAGTGTGGCGCCGCATGTTTTAAACAACAACGCCGCCTAGAAGAACCGGATGAGCTTACATGTGTACGATCTGGTTGCTGCTTTTTTTGTAAGTATTTTGTTTTCACGGGGCCCCATGCGCTAGCAGCCATGGTCAGCAGTGAATCTACGGTACTTTCACATTGCGGAACTCACATGCAAATAGCACCCAGTGGCAATTAGGCACTACACACACCCGAGCAAAGCTACTTCTCAAGTGGCAATCCTCGTGCGGGGCGGTTCATGGAATTCAAAGAGCACGCTAACCGGTGTCATTGCCTCCCTTCACTGGAGCAGCCTGCGGCGGATCTGACGTATAACGGTATATATATAGTTACATCGAGGGGCTCCGATCCACTCGTAATCACGAAAGTCATTCAACTAGGAGAGTACTCAAGCCAACACACACACACATGGCCGTGGTGTGACGCGCCAGGTCCTCGCTGCGGCTCCGCTGCGTATGCGGCTGGCGGGCAGGGCGGTGGTGCCTGGCCACGATGTCCCGTCGCACGTGCTATAGGCGGTCGCTGGCCGCCTTGCTGGACCGGGTGCCGCGGCTGCAGCAGCGCAGGCCGGACCCGCGTCTGGTCGTGTTGGCCCGCCGAACCTTCCCGCGAGCCACCGTGGGGGGAGTGATGCGGCGCCGCTAGTGCCCTTCGCGCCCCGCCCCGAGGCCCCTGTCGGGCGGCCGGAGGGGGAGGGCTGGTACGCCTTGCACTGTGGGGGGCGTGCGCCCCCGGGCTCTCATGTGCGGGGGGCCCGTGATGGAATGCTCCAGTGGGGCAGGATGGAGTGGGGGTGCTGCTGTAGGGGGGTCGGTGGTGGCTGGTTTTGCTGGGGTGGGCAGTAGTGCGGTGGTGGTTGTTGTTGTGCGCGGTTGTGGCGCGGGTGCCGTAGTGGAGGGGTGCGGGAGTGCGCGTGCGTGTGGGTGCGTGGGTGTGGTTGTGTCGGCTGTGTCGGTTCGTTGTGGCTTTTTCGCCTGGGAGAGTGATTGCTTTTTGCTGGTGTCTACTTTCGGGGGTTTTGGCCGTCTACTTTCCTTCCGTTGCCCTCGCTGCCGGGCTATTGCGTTCATCTCCGTGTAACACACACATGGCGGAGGAGGCGGCCAAGCGCCACCACCACACCATCACCAAACGTCGGGAACACCTCGCAGAGATCTGCCATCAATCCTGGTGCAGCATCTCTTTCTTGCAGCTCTGTCTCAACCGCAGCCAGGGCTTCTTCCTCACACACACAACGAGCTGTTGGTAACACACGGCTCCAGAACCCAGAGAGCATAGCATAACGTCGCATCGCTGTGCAAAGCATGGTCAGGTGGTGATTCACAAACATCAAAGGCGAGCCCATCCCATGCACCATCAAACTGCCCATCCCACAGCTACGAGATACACCTGCGCAGATCACATTCCAAGCCAGGCACGAATTGTCAGAGACATAAAAAGTAGTGCAACAGTGAATGGTGTGTCTGAAGGAAACTTCTCGAGTTGGGGTCAGTCAGTATTGGACGTCTTCGGGGAGGCGGGGCAAAGCAGTCCTCGTCTACAGAGGCAATCTCCGGGATCCAGGCAGGGCGCCAATTCTCAAAGAGATTGGTTTGGTGGCGCAACCGAGCCTGGGCCTTCTTTGCTTATCCTACGCTTAGACAATGACGATGCGCAATGCAGAATCAGTTCGACCTGCAGTGATGTGCACAGTCACAGCTTACCCAATACACACGAACACACACTAACAATACGACCCACCACACATACCTGAGCGAGCTCTGTAGTATTCAGTATAGAGACACTGAAGACTCAGAGGCTCAGCGCTTGCCTATGTACTATCAGGAGCCTAGGGCGACGAACGCGAAAAGAGCTTGGTACCCTCACGCATGCATGAGACTGTCATTCTCAACAGCGCTGCACGGGAACCCTGAAAAAGACAGCATCCCGATCATTAAATTGGAAATTGATTATCTTTTATCTTACACTACTACAAGCATCTATTGCTGTGTAACACTACTAAAAGCATCTCTCACCTTCATTGCTTCCAGCTTAGCAGGCCTTCACCTCATCCACGCCAGACTCATTCTGCGAGTACTTCATCTGGATGGATTCGGCAGCGTACGGCATCTTGCAGTAGATGTCAACGTACACCGTCCCGTACACGAGTGCGCGCCTGGGAGAGTGATTGCTTTTTGCTGGTGTCTACTTTCGGGGGTTTTGGCCGTCTACTTTCCTTCCGTTGCCCTCGCTGCCGGGCTATTGCGTTCATCTCCGTGTAACACTCACGAGTGCGCGTGCGTGTGGGTGCGTGGGTGTGGTTGTGTCGGCTGTGTCGGTTCGTTGTGGCTTTTTCGCCTGGGAGAGTGATTGCTTTTTGCTGGTGTCTACTTTCGGGGGTTTTGGCCGTCTACTTTCCTTCCGTTGCCCTCGCTGCCGGGCTATTGCGTTCATCTCCGTGTAACACCGTCCCGTACACGGACGTCACCTTGGGGTCGCCGCAGGTCTGCTCGATGGTGTAGCAGTTGCCGCTGCCGCCGGAGGAGCCACCGTTGTCGATGATGCGGTGGAAGGTCAGGTCCTCGAAGGTGCACCCGGCATAGTTTGCAGTAAACTCGACGTGTAGGTGCACGTCCACCTTCTTCGGGTCGTGCTCATCGACGGCGCCCTCAAACGAGACGACGGCCTTCCCAGAGTCTAACATGGCTGATGCTGTCTTCGTGTTGTGGCGCTGATCGACGGCGTAGCGGTCGTCGCGTGTCGTCTGCACGCGGACGCCCTTCCCATGCATGCCGGCGGCAAAGAACTGGATCGCACAATCGACCAGCGGCGGCGCCACGAACCCCGAGTGGTCCGGGCTCTGGTAGTCATTGACGTAATCAGGGTTGTACTGGTAGTCCCGGTAGTTCCGGAAATTGGCCTCTACAGCAGTGCTGAGCAGGCTCATCCCAGCGACCACACATGCGAGAGCACTAGCGGATGGCGACATATTTGTAGCAAACACTTGTGGGCAGGTGAAATCGGATCAGAGGAGCACGCGGCAGAGATTGGAAACGGAGAGCTGATACGTAGTGATAGTGAGTGTTATTCGCATCAATGATGCTGGTGAGCTGATGTCAGGTTTCAGGTGCCGCTGGCCATTTATGTTCGATGCCGGTGGCTCTTTGCCCTGGTAGTGCGCCTTGTGCCACTGGAGGTCCTTGTGGCTTGCGGAGGCGAACCGTGGTAGTAGTGCTGCGCGCCACGTGCACCGTCGTGCGTGTGGCCGTGCACATCTATACGCGTGTCTGCTTTCGCGCTGGCGATAGTTCGTTCTGGCATTTGCTCGTGCGGCGCGTGACCTTGGTGCTTGCGGTGGCCGGTCTGTCTGTTTGCTTGTTGCCTGGTCTGTTGCCTCGGCGCTGCTGAGTCCTAGATCTATCACTGTGTAATACATCTATACGCGCGCGCTGTCGCGCCCGTGCAGACTGCTAGTGTCGAGTCGACGACCGCTTGTCGGCCCGGCGCGTGCTGACTGTGTGTTTGGTGTGCGCGTGGCCTGCGTGGTACTGCGTGGTGTGTGCGTGTCTGCTTTCGCGCTGGCGTTAGTTAGTTCTGGCATTTGCTCGTGCGGCGCGTGGCCTTGGTGCTTGCGGTGGCCGGTCTGTTTGCTTGTCGCCTGGTCTGCTGCCTCGGCGCATCCGAATGTGACAGATAGTACTGCGCTGTTTCGTGAGCCATATGTGGCGGGCGGACTTCGAAGTTTTGAAGTGTTCGACGCGCATACATCAAATCGGATCCGTGTTGGCGTGTGTGGGGGTTCGCAACATTGCACATGTGCCAAAGGCAGGAGTCACACACAGGCCGAACAGTATATAAGCTTATGGTGTGACGGCTGGACCTTAGAGGGTTTAAGTACAGCTTAAAACTTACACAAGGTGCTACATCCGGGCTATTGCGTTGATCTCCGTGTAACACAAGGTGCTAAATCAGTGGCACCGTTACAGTGGTATCGGGTGAGTTCGATTCACCTGTAGATTTGCGTATCCGTTGTAAGGCTGCGATGCCGCCTAGGGCGAAGCCAAAGCCCACCAAGGGAAGGGGTATGATCCACCTGACATGCCTCTGGTGCACACAAGTTGTCTGACTTGCCACCAGCGCTGCAGCAGTTTCGCACTGCGCCGTTGTCTGCACGCATCAATGACACTTGTGGTGATGAAAACGATGATTTGACATTGTCCTCTCCTCATCACTTGCGGGTGTACCATGCACAGCGCTTGGGGATTCTGTCGCAAATTGCAGCTTTGTCAGAAAAGAATTTGCACGAAGGCATAAGCTGTCTATCACACAACAGTCTGTACCAATTGTTTTGGCCGATGGTCGACAGAGTTCTACCTCGGGTTATGTGCACTGCAAACTCAAAATCCAATCATACCAGTCCGATGTGACTCTGCGTGTCGTTGATATTGTACCAGGAATAGACGATATTCTCGGAGATCACTGGTTTCATGCACAAGGTGCTTGCATTGATTATGGCAATTCTGATGCTCGGACGTACGTGCCTGCGAGCATGTGGCTCCGTCGCAGACGAGTACGCCTAACACCCCACAGCGATGGGGACAGCACCACTCCTGTAAGCCCATCTCTTGCACAGGATGGCACTATACCTCTGTTGTCTCACATTCAAGCCATGCGATTGCTGACACGGCCTTGTACAGACCGTCCAGCACCGTTCTTGATGGTTTGTCGTGAACAAAAGAGTGACACCTCGCAATCGCGCGACCAGCAAATTGACACATTACTTGCTGAGTATGCGGATGTGTTTGAGGCACCACGCGTTGGCGAACGGGTAGATGATACTCCCGAAGGCATTCGGTTGCAGCCCGATGCCGCTCCGCCAAACAGGCCAGCTTTTAGACTGTCCATGAAAGAACGCAAAGAAATAGAGCAGAAGGTCCAAGAGCTCTTGGATGCCGGGCGCATTGTCCCGTCTGCCTCTGCGTATGGTGCACCGGTGTTTTTCGTTCCAAAGCCGGACGGCTCACCGCCTATGTGTATTGACTACCACGCACTTAACAAACTCACTCGCGCACTTAACAAACTCACGCGAATAAGTACCTGTTGCCACGGATTGATGATCTGGGTGGTGCAAAGCAATTCACCTCCCTGGATTTGATTTCAAGTTATCACCAGATCGTCCTGCCCTCCAGTGACTGGGAGAAAACGGCTTTCAACACGCGTATTGGCAAATATGAGTGGCGAGTGTGGCCATTCGGACTGTGCAATGCGCCTGCGATCTTTCAGGCCACGATGAATCGTGTCTTTGCGCAACAGTTGAACAAGTTCGTGTGCGTCTGCCTCGACGACATCTTGATCTACTCTCGCACTGAGCAAGATCATCCTGAACATTTGCGTATTGTTCTCGACGTTCTGTGCGAGCACAAGTACAGAGCCAAGCTGTCCAAATGTGAGTTTTTCAAACGGGAATTGAAGTTCCTGGGTCATATTGTGTCCTCAGATGGGATGAAGCCTGATCCAGCGAAGGTAAATATGGTCAATGAGTGGCCTCAGCCTCGCTCTGTGTGAAGTGCGCAGCTTCTTGGGACTGGCCAACTACTTCCGTCGGTTCATTCGTGGCTGTACGAAAATTGCTGCCCCTCTGACAGATCTGCTCAAGGGTATTATCGCGACTGATCGGAAAGGGAAAATGCTGCAGTGGGGTAAGCTCTCAGCTGAGGCTGCTCATGCGGTTGAGACTGCGTTCAAAGCAAAGTGGACAGATGCATGTGCTGCTGCTTTTGAGCAACTGAAAGCCGCTGTGGTCAGTGCTCCAGTTTTGGCTATGCCAGATTTTCTCGAACGTTCACAGTTGTGTGTGATGCGTGCACTGCTGCCCCTGCAGTGGGTGGTGTACTGCTACAAGACAAGCATCCCGTATGTTTCTTTTCAAATGAATTATCAGGGCGTGAAGCAGCATATTCTGCTTCAGAAATTCAAATGTTGGCTGTCGTGTATGCACTGCGTGAATGGCGTTGCTACTTGGAAGGGCAAACGGAACCATTCGTGATCGAAACGGATCATCAGTCAAATACGTATGTTGATCAGTCAACTAATCAGCACACTCTGAAGCGCAGAGCGCGGTGGCTGTATGAGTCAAGTGCGTATAATTATGTATGGAAATACAGACATGGTGAGTCTAATATGGCTGATCCGTTGTCGCGCGCGCCACAGCACTTCGCTTTGATACAAGCTGGTGGCTGAGTTTGCACGCTTGATGGTGTAATGGCCCACCAGCGCCGAGCTGCTATCGCATTGCTGTTTTCGGGCTCCGTGCGTGGGGCACGCACTCCTCCCCAGGGGAAGCGAGGAAACGGCAATGGTAAAGGCAAGAAAAAAAAATCTACAAGCAACAGATGGGTCTGTTCAGCCTACAGCGCAAGCTATCAAAGGCTACTTGGTGGACAATTTTCTCGAACGCTGTCGCAAAGGTTGCGAAGAGATGCAGTCAACGGATGCAAGACGCTTTATAAAGCTAGCCCTGTACAGAAACCTAGATGGGTTGTACTGGACATCCAATAATAGGCTATACATCCCCGACGTTGGCACGTTGAGGCAAGAATGCATAAGCTCTGTTCATTCACACCCGCAGTATGGACACTACGGGGTTGCTCGAACGATCCGTAACTTAAAGGAAGTGTTTCACTGGGAACGTGTCTCAGTACATGTGGCAAATTTCGTTAAGCCTTGCAATTCCTGCCAACACGTCAAAGCGTCGCACCAGTTGCCACAGGGCGAGCTGCACCCCTTACCTATACCCGGACGTCGCTGGGAATCAGTGTCATTAGATCTGCTAATTGATCTTTCCACGACAGAGCGTGGAAATAACACCGCGGTCGTGTTTGTGGACCGTCTGTCGAAGATGGTGCATCTGGCACCGTGCACAAAGAATGTCACAGGCGCAGATCTCGTACATCTGTTCGAGGATCGTGTGTGGAAGCTGCATGGGATTCCCAGCAACATTGTGTCAGATCGGGACGTGCGCTTTGCGTCGTTCTGGACTCTTATTCGTGAACACTTCGGCATTGACAACAACAAGTCAACGGCAAAGCACCCACAGTCTGACGGTCAAACAGAGAATGCAAATGGTGTCTCGGAAGATACGTTGCGACACTTTGTCACTGACTCACAAAAGAAATGGGACACGCTGCCACCTGTGGCTGAGTTCGCCATGAACAACGCCTACAACTCGACCATCCAGACAACGCCGTTCATGTTGAACTACGGGCAGAATCCCGACACAACAGTGACTCTATTTTCACGCAAACAGAATCCGCGAGTGAACCAGTTCGTCGGCAGGTGGTCTGAGCAGTTGCAAACTGCGAAGCAGTGTATTGAGGCTGCACAGCAACGGCAAAAAGCTTCGGCTGACCGTCGTAGGCGACCAGCTGAGGAGTTAGAGGTCGGTGACCTGGTATTGATACATATCAAACACTTCAAGCTGAAGCGAGGGCTCAGGCTCAAGCTTGCTCCTCGATATTTGGGCCCATTTTCCATACCTGAGATCATTGGCACTCACAAGCTCAGCTTTCGTGTTGAGTTGCCTGCCCCACTCCACCGCATGCACAATGTGTTCCATGTGTCCTCTCTGAGGAAGTATCACAGCGATGGTACTTATCAGCCCCCGACAATTCCAGAGGTTGAGGACTCTGAATTGATGTTCGAGGTTGATCACATTTCTGCCACCAGAGTTGATGCCCAGCGGCAGTACTTTGTGCGTTGGGTTGGTGGTGGCCATGGCTGGCATGATGCAATGTTACTCGGTGGCTGCGACCATCACATCCGGGACTTCTGGCGTAGCCGCAACCAGGAGCCCCCAGCAGATGCTTTCCCCTTGTCTTTTCAAGAGCTAATGGAGTTGCTTGAGGGCAAGCAACCTTAGCGGGGGGAGCTCTGTGACGATACAAAGCTGTATGCGGCACCACAAGCCTCTGTAGCATAGATTGGTAATCTGTGAAGCGCCAGAGTGCGCCATGCCCGTGATCCATGCATAGGTTAGGGATGGCTTGGTCAGTCATCCTCACACCATGCACGCGGTAGCATAGAGGCGGTTGTGGTAAGTGGTCACCAACACTGGCTTACGAGATAACTTGGTTGCATGACCAGGTCCCGTAAGCCAAGGGCATCTAACGGCGTGTTGGCATGTGTGGGGATTGGCAACATTGCACATGTGCCAAAGGCAGGAGTCACACACAGGCCGAACACTATATAAGCTTATGGTGTGACAGCTGGACCTTAGAGGGTTTAAGTACAGCTTTAAACTTACACAAGGTACTACATCAGTGGCACCGTTACAGCAGGTATGCATGTGGGTAGTGCGTTGGATGCAAGGCAACTGGATGCAAGTGGTTCGCGTGCAAGGCCTAGCTATAGGATATGTGCACGTGGCCTAGCGGGAGTTGTCTTAAATGTTGACATACCGGATCCGATCAACTTGAGCCATGATTGATATATTGAGCTTGCTATAGCTATGGCGCGATTGTTAGCGAGCTTTCTCCATCATCGCTGGGACGCCGCGTCGATTTACGTGTGCCGGGGCCAGTGCCAGTGCCAGTGATACTCGAGATGGTTAGGCCATGGCCTATCGCACACGTTATTTGCTCCTTATGGGCCATCAGCAACGGCCTACCGTTGACCATGCGTTGAGACATAAAATGACTACTCGTGACGTCCAACGGAGCATGCAGTGGTGGTGTACTTTGCACATGCACGGCGCATGCAGCGGGTCCAGGCCGCTGGCCAATCATTGATGCATGCTGCTTGAGGATCTTGACTATGGACAGCTGTTGCAGACTGTACGCATGTGCATTCTGGTGCAAGTTGTGCAGACAGCAAGTGTGGCATGTTGCATGGTCTCTGGCTTTTCCAACGCGCAGCAAGCAGTCTCAAGAACATGTTGGGACTGCAGGCACGAGTGTGTGTACGTACATGCTACATAGTGATGGATCACCCAGCGGGCCAGCGATCACAAGTTTGCGGCGGGGTGCGGACAGCGCGGGCACCTGAGACGGAAGGCGGAGGGGTTCACGTTAACGTTTGCTGGGCCGATTGCGGGCGGATGGGGTCCCGTTAGCGGCCCCTCCGCGATGTTCTGCCAATGCCGGCAGGCCGTGAATAGTGTTCGGCAGGTGTGGCAAAAGCGCCATGTCGGCTAAGCATGCACGGAAATTATCTGGAGGAGCATCTCGGCGTGCCTGAGGCGCGCCAGCGCACAGTACAGGGGCTTGGAGGGATCACGCATGGCGTTCCTCGTGAAAACGCGCGTTGTATGCAGAAATCGGTGCTTCTTTGATATGGCTCGGCGGCGCATGTACACCTCATGCACGCGGGACATGAACTTGGTGGCGCCAGTGATGGCGCTGTACTTGCTGTGTTTCCTCTCTTTCCCGCCCTTCTCGGCGGTCGCATGTGCGTCAGGGACATGATGCAAGCATGGGATTGGTGAAGTGGGTGCAGGACCTTCAAGTCCAGTCACATCATGCCTGTGATGAGGAGGGCAAACCAGTCGGCCCGCCATGGGTGTCGCTGCAACTGCGAGGGGAAGGGCGTTTTGTTGTGCACGACCACTTAGTAAGACGGGGGGCGCGCAGTGGTCCAGGGTACCGTTTAGTACGTTGTCTGCCACAGGCAATGCTTAGCCCAGCGATGTGTCCAGGGTGTCGCGAGTCGGTAGCTCAACCGTGCGGTCGGGCACTGCAACCACACACGCAGCTGTTTGTAGGCCATGCGGTTGGCGCCGGGTCCATGTCTGGTGCGGAAGTGGAGGGGGTGGACGGGCAGGCCCAGGCTTGGATGCCATCAATGGTGTCGGGCATGTCTCAATTCTGAGGGAGTTGTGTTTGGTGGGGCGTGCACACTGGCTCACTGGCAGGCGCCGTGGGGCTTATCAGAAGATATCCCGCTTGGCCAGCGTTACCGTTGCCCAACCACCGGTGCCAGAGGCAAATGCCAGAGGCTCATGCCATCCAGTGGAAACCAGGCGCCACACCGTAACAGTCTTGGTCAGCAAGCTTGGTCAGCAAGCACTTAAGTGCTTGCATGTGCGATGCATGTGGCCGTTCTCTGGCCCAGTCTAGTTCAAGATCTTCGCTTGTGACACCGCAGAGTTGCCCCGGAGGAGAAGACAAAAGACAATGGTGGCCAGGGCGATGGCGCATCCACGGCTTTTTATGTTACCATGGCGTATGCCAGCGTGCCAGTGGTCAAGCGGACATGGTGTTTAAATTTGAGCTCCGTGGTGACGTTCTCTGGCTGGCCGGACACGGCTCAAGCTTAAGAGGTGAATCGAGATACGTTTGCAATGCTGACATCCAGAACAATTGGCATAAATCAGATCATGGTCATACGACGGCGGTGTTGAGTAAACACCGATGCCCGGAGGCACGTGGAGCCCACAGGCTCCACCCCTTGAGGAGCTCGACTGCTGCCTAGAACCACTGAGAGAGAGGCCATTGGCCCGATCCGATGGGGGGTCACAGGAAGAACGCTCCAGCTCCAGCCGCCCACACTCGGAGAACCCTCGCGGAGACTGCGAATCCTCTGGATCATCTACACCTGCACAACAGAATGGGCCCGGGTGGGCGGAATCTTAGCCGAGAGCTGCGAAGCACTAAGAACGAACACCCACTCTGCGTGCCAAACTGCTGCTCGCACCAGCCTCAGATCATTCAATCTCTGCACAGCCTCCGGTCCGCAGTAGAGCTGCACACCCCTGTAGACACCGAAGGCCAGAGTCCTTCGGTCCACCGTCGCCTTGCCGTTGCCGGTCTGTCTGTTTGCTTGTTGCCTGGTCTGTTGCCTCGGCACTGCTGAGTCCTAGATCTAGCACTGTGTAACACGCCCCCTGCAGTTGCCCCATATCAAATGCCACCTGCCCCTTACGCCGAACCTCGTAGAAGGTGCCGGCTGTTGCTCGGTGACGATTTGCACGTACCTCTCAGCTGCAGGGGGTGTGTACTGTCAAACAGGTACTACTAGTAGAAGATACACTGGATGCTGCTGGTTACAGGATTAACACATGTACATGCTACCGTTTTGGGCGGTGCCAAGGGCCTCATCAGACGGATCGTGTGTACATGTACCTCAGCAGTTAACGGCCATCAGCTGCAGGGGACACGAGTGCTAGGACGCAATGCCATTTGTGCCAACCCCATGCATGGCCAGCACTTGGGGGGTGGGGTGATGGGGAGCGCCACTGGCATAGTATGGCCATGGCGCCTGCTAGAACTACCAAGCCATTGGATGTATGTGCATTCACATGACTGTGGGCTTGGAGGCAAAGCAATTTCACTTGCAGAAACTGGAAACTGAAGGCCCTTGGCACCCAGCAGGCCTAGGTACCCTGACCGCATCTCCAAAAAAACACCGTTCTGCTTGCAGAACACAAAATGTTCTTTTCCGGGGACGTGTACGTAGCACCGTAATCAGCCACAGTGCAGTCACGGAGCGTGCCAGGCAGTTGGGCTCGGACCACGTGTGGGCCGCTGCCAGCGTGGTATTGCGAATTTTAAAATCTAAGTGCCACCATTTTAGTGACCATGAAACGGTGGTCGAGGAGTTGCGGCAATGGCCATGGGATCCCAATGCGGCCGTCCGTGCAAGTGCTGTGTTATAATTAATTAATTACACGGAGATCCACGCAAGATCGCAAGAGCAAGACGCCGACCAGCCCCGCGCAGCTGCGGCCGCGGCTGCAGCGGAGGACGGCTAGCCTTAAAGCAAGCTGGCACCTGACGGAGCAGGGGGGCTCCAGATCACGCCTGCCCCTCTGCGGCCGCCGCCGCTACCCCCAAACTGGCGAGCCACTTGTCTTACTTATCGCAGGCATGATATCTCTCGTCTCGGTGATGATGCACTCGCGGCATGCAGAACTCACACAATGCAGCGGCAATCCTCACGGCGGCCTTCCTTGAATGGAGTACGTGGTGGTGATGGTCGCACGGCCACGTGCATGCAGCGGTGTTTGCGCCCCTTCCCATTCTGGCATTCTCTACCCAGGCATTCTCACACCCAGGCCATGGTGCATGTTTACACATGCAACGCAAGCCCCGTTGGTAGCCTAGGCTCCGCTATATTTCATGTACAGCTATGCCGTGGTGCTTCAGCGTTACAAACATTGCATGCCATGCGCGACCTGTCCACGACATTGTGCCGCGCGCTGGCGCGCCAAGCCCGCGCGGCCGCGCCCCTCCGTGCTAGACTGGTCGGACGGGCGCTGTTGCCGGGCCTTCCTGTCCCCACAGACGGCCTGCCGGCGCTGACAGGCCATCGCGCATAGGCTTGCGTCGCCCCCCCCCCCCCCCCCCCCCCATCCGCCCATCTCGCCCCGAGCGCCCCCCCCTCCACCCATTTCAACCTGCAGCCCCCCCACCCCCCCCCCCCCCCCCCGGCACCCGATCCCTCCCTCTTCCCTCCCTCTTCCCTCCTCCCAGCGCACGTCCGCCGTTTCTCCTCTGCGCCCCTCCCCGGACACCGCTCGGGCTGCCGGGCTGGCTGGGGCTATGGCTCCTGGGACCGGTGCCTCGCGGCCTCGGACATGTCCGTAGCGCGCGCTGTCGTGCCCGTGCAGACTGCTAGTGTCGCGCCGACGACCGCTTGTGGGCCCGACGAGTGCTGGCTGTGTGTTTGGTGTGCGCGTGGCCTGCGTGGTACTGCGTGGTGTGTGCGTGTCTGCTTTCGCGCTGGCGATAGTTCGTTCTGGCATTTGCTCGTGCGGCGCGTGACCTTGGTGCTTGCGGTGGCCGGTCTGTCTGTTTGCTTGTTGCCTGGTCTGTTGCCTCGGCGCTGCTGAGTCCTAGATCTATCACTGTGTAACACACATTGCATGCGTCACGTCAGGCCACAGTCGCTTGCGCCCCATGCGGTTTGGTGTGGGGCAGCATGGGCGCACAGGCGATGCATGACCTTGCTTCAGGCCCCTTGACGGCATGGGTCTGCCAGACCCCGTGCGCCACTGCTAATTTGTGCAGTGAACATTGTGCACTTTGTGCATCCACTAACTCGGCCGTTGATATGCAGGACCGGCGCCGGTATCGCCTGTTCTTGTTTTGTGCGTTGCGGAGTGTGTCTGACTCTTCCCTTTGTTGATGTCGCGGGTGTCAGCTTGGAGACTGTGGCACACTGACATAGAGAACAGCACCGGTATATATCAGCTGTCAGAGTGTATACAGCTATCAGAGTGTATACTACGTAGTACGTATATATAGGTCCACACAAAAACCAACAGCCTCCGCTGCAGTACATGTCCACTGCACGTTTGAATTTGTTTACAATGCTTGTAATACAGTGGCTTACCTCCAGTCATGGCCGGAGACTGCACATCGGGGTGGCGACAGTGGGCGGCAACAGTGGGTGGCGCCAATGGCTCAACTTGAAATGAATGCTGCCAATGGCACACTCCAGGAGGTGCACATAAAACTGCGACAGCAACATCTTGCTTGCCGTCAGTGCAGTATGAGTGTAGGGATTACATCACATTATACAGTGATCCCCACTCATACCAGACACAGACAATTGGACGGACCACCTGAGTGGGTATCATTGCATAACCACCTGAGTAGGCTATCATAACAGCCTGCCTTACTACACTACGAGAGTGCGGGAGTGCGCAAGCGTGTGGGTGCGTGGGTGTGGTTGTGTCGGCTGTATCGGTTCGTTGTGGCTTTTCACCTGAGACAGTTGTTGCTTGTTGCTGTTGTCTGCTTTCGGGGGGTTTTGGCCGTCTACTTTCCTGCTGTTGCCTTCGCTGCCGGGCTATTGCGTTCATCTCCGTGTAACACTACGAGAGGACGTCTTGACTCAGTCCGTCCACAGCTGCAATCAGATTGCATTCAGATGGATATGCCTGTGCATAGCTTGCAACTCTCAGCTAGCCAAAAGCTAACCTTGCATGCACCAGCAGACATCTGGCCACTAACCAAAACATTTTCATCTGGTCACCATCCTGAGTTCTGAGTTGGTGGGCTCAGGCACGAACCATGGACTGCTAACTTTGAGAAAAATAATAAAGATAAAAAAATACATAATAATAATAATATTCAAACTTGAACTGGCCATCACGCCAAACCCAAACTCATAATTGTGGACTATGGGCTTTTTAAAATTGGGGGGGGGGGGATCATCATGCCAATTGGGCACACCAATTGGGCATCTGCCACAGCACCCCTACGGATAGGGGTGTACAGGAACGAGGACTCAGTTTCAGAGAGCTCAAATCCATATGGGTCAATGTACGAAACGGTGGGTCACATCAACGAAGCCTGCACAACGAAGCCTGCACACGTGACCACCACGGGGACACGTGATCATGACCACCTGTGGGCCTTGGTCACAGGTCCTTGGTCACACGGGCCCTCGCTATGGACTGCACACTGTTTGTTGTAGACTGTGGGCTGCTGACTGTAGATTGTGAGCTAGAGCTGTGAGGAGTGGAGTGGGAATTACTTGCAGCACATGGCATGGAGCTGAGATGGAGGTGACCATTGTATACTGGCATCATCCTCCCACCCGAAATCATTCCTCTAGCCAAACATGCAGTATACCACATACAGTCACATGAACATGGTTGGGGTTGTCTGGGGCTTGGGGATAGTGGGGGTTGAAACTTGACCATAGTCCTAGGTTGTAGCGCGAAGCTGAAACTAGAAGTTCGGGGGTAAATGTATGAGCGGAAATCCTTCGACGCCTTATGAGCGGAATTCCTTTGACGCCCATTCATTCCAGCTAGCGCTTCGAGCGGCCACTGGTGCCATACACACACTCTGCCGGCGCCGTGCTTGTCTGTGGCGTTACACGACACGGGTGTCCGCACGGCGCACACTGTGAGGGCAACACGGTGGACTCCAAGAACCAAGTATCGCTTTTCACACTCGAGCTGTCCGATTTCTGAGTCGGCACGCGTGGGCTTGCGGCAGCGGCAATGTGGTACCTGCGCGGAACCTGGCCATGGGCGACTGCAGTTCTGCTCAAGAAACCTTTGCCAAGTACAGCATTACCTGCACATACGACTGGCCTGCGGTATGCGATGGGTGTCGTAGAATAGCATACATGCTGTCGGGTGCTGTTGCGTTGGCATCCGTCGTTGTATGCATATGGACAGTTGTGACGCAGTTCTCACAGTGCATTGCCAAGTGCTTCAGAGTAGTATACCCCACTTCGCTAGCTGAGCATGACAGATGCCAGCCCCTCAAAGGGCAGTTTACTCTGCATTTCTATGGCTGTTCTGAGGGAGCTGCAGCGGGTCGCCGCGAAAGCAATGGCGCTCGGCTGCAACGGCGAGGCACGCGAAGCACGCTACAGGCGACGCAACAACGCAGCTGCGGGAATCGTAGACAGGTCCCTGATTCTAGGCGAAGGTTCTTTCAAAATAGTGTACCGAGGCAGGTATACGGACGGTGGCCGCAAAGGCCAACAGTATGTTTCAAAGGAGTTGCGCACGGGGCCCTCGTACGTCGACACCGTGTTTGACCACGAGCTGGAAATTGTCAGAAAAGCTTCTCGTCTCATACAGCAGTTCAACGACGCTGGCATCATCAAACGAAGAGTGCTGTTGAACATGCCGGAGGTCTGGTGTTTCGCCGGAGCCGCTCGGGCTGACATCGCAGAGTCTCGCGTGCTAGTAGAGCCTTTCATCGACAATTTTTCGAAGTTCAATTCCAACACTGGCTGGGTGCCGGGATGCGATGGCGCGCACGCCATCTGGGTTGAGGCTATGCAGGCCCTTAGCCACTTTTCCTACCACGCCAGCGGGTGCAAGTACCTCCTGTGTGACCTGCAAGGCGCCGTTCGCCGCAACAAAATCATTCTGACAGACCCAGTCATTCTGTCGGCCGACCAGCGGTATGGTCCCACGGATCTGGGCCAGCAGGGGATAGAGCAGTTTTTCTTCCATCACCGGTGCTCCGGGTTGTGTCGGGGGCACTGGGCACGGCCAGACAGGACACGGCAAACATTCCCAGTGCGAGACGGCACAAGCATGTCCAGCAGATATGGCCAGTGGATTGTACCGATGCGGTCAGACCGGCCGAAGCTCTTAGCGCTCGCGGAGTGATCCGCAGTACTGCTGGCGCTGCGCAAGCGCTTTGGCGGCACCTTCGCGTGCTAGTGCAGGGCACCAAGGGTTCCAATCCTGCTCAGGTACGCTCCTTTCCCTCTTGACCTGCATTCACTTACTATAGTACACGTGGCGCATAGCTTGCTCAGGCAAGTACTGCCACACGATGGCCCGCCAGGCAAGAGGTAACACGTACATGCAGCCCATGCATATGGCTGCATGCTGACTCTAGAGCACATGCAGTACAAGCAGCAGTATCAGCTGCCGACATGGCCAAGCATAGACCCCTAGAACACCACGTATTACATGCAACACATGCAACACGTGTAACACGTATTACATGCATGCTAGCAGCAGACTCTGCATCCCATGCGTAGCGACCATCGCTGTGAGCATGCTTCAGCCAGCTTTGCTGCGAGCACCGCCATTGTGCAGATAGACTGAGAGCCCTCTGTACGGTGCTGCTTTTAATTTACACGACCACAATCAAACATCAACAAGGCTGCAATTTTTGCAAGTTGACAGTGGCATTACGCATAACTCAACACCAAAGCATGGGGATGATGTCTAACGTGTTTAATTAGTGTATGTTTTTCCCATTTAATTTTTTGACGTGTCAACGTATTTCTTGTTTGCAGGGTTGCAGCTCCTGCGGTTGGCCGGCCGAATTCATTCACAAGCGCATGCACAGCATGATCTGGCCACCTCCAAGTCGGGGTCGGCATGACAGGCTCACACCCAAAGCACCATTGGATGAGTGCGGGTGCAGGTGCGGGTGCTCATGCATGCTGCTGCGGTGCTGTGTGCAAGGCACGCTTTACATGTGCGCCTTGCGGGCACTCCAGTGGCCACACACACCAGGGCCATCGGTGCTTAGGCGTCACATGGCTGTGGAGGCGTGCCTCTCCTCAATGCGCATCTGCAATGCGGAGCGGGGCCTGGGCTGGATTCTACCATCATGATGGCGTTGTAGTAAACAGGGAAAGTTGATATGCAGCGTTGCTGTGCGGGCAAGGGCGCCGTCAGCCGCGATTGAAGGTACATCGGGGATGGCAGGTAGATATGTGATGCTGGGGGAGAAGTGTGATGTGGTGGTCGGGGCCGTCGTTGGGGGAAGGGCGAGAATGACTTGTGCAATTGGTGCTAGTGCGGCCGACACTGAGGTCCAACAGTGGGCTGCATGCATACGCAAATGTACACACATATCGGAGATATAGAGCAGAGAAGCACTGTGCGGCTGCAAGATACATCGGTCATACAGATGAGGATACAGATAGGATCTTGAGAACAGGGTCAACTGGTTTCAGGGATCGTTTCGAAGCTCAGGCATGTTTTGAGGTTGTGAGATTTTCGGGCAGCGGGCGAGAGTGCCCTGCCGAGAGTATCAACAATATGTATTGCAGTGTATTGAGTTCTCTACCGACTGCATAGACATAGATATGATTTGCACTTTCAGTTTTGCGCGTGGTCCCTGGTGGACGGAGATTACGCATTTGTTGGTTACCTGTAGATCAATGTTTCTGGCCTAGTGAGGAATTGTGCGGAGTCTTGACAGCCTGGGGCATCCTCACAGGCATGTAGCAAGTAACTCTAAATGTGGAGCGCCTGTGGAGCAAAGACCCTCCTCAAACAATATATGCCCGCAGTGGCACACCCTGTAGGGGCAGCGGCAAACGTGATACAGTGAATCGTGGCCTGCTTCGAATCTGAATTCCAGGCTATCACGACATGCCGTGCCATTGCCAGTGTGTGATCAGCAAGCTGCTGAGGTCTCGTCTCCTGCTTCGTACTGTACATGTGGGTACCAGTTGAGTTGTAGAGCCTCGGAATACATGAGCAGTGGTAAGACCTTGGCAAGAGCACGTGCATGATAACAAGATTCAGTTCTGCATTTTGAGTGCCTGTGCCATGGCGATACTATATACGCGAACAGCCATGTTACAACTGCACATGTCGCCCACATGCATGCTGGTAGTGCGGCCCTCCAACCGCGTGCCCGTTCATTCGCCGACCTGTGGGCGTGCGCGCCAGGACAAGCACAGGGTTGTGGATGCCTTGGTGTCTCCGATGTGGCGTTTCTCCGATCTGGCGTCTCTGCCAGGCCTCCGTGCAGAGGCCACACAAATGCGTCCCCGGGCCGCTCAGGCGGGGTTTGAAGCCAACTGGTTGAGGTGGCACCCCCCCCCGCCCCACCCCCCCCCCACCTGGCCCTGCAAACAAGTCGCTGCGGGCAAGGCGGTATGGAGGTATGTATGTTCCAGGGTGAAGCTGGGTGCAATGCGGCATTTCTGGTGTCAGTGGAAGGCTCAGGGCTCTGCGAGGCCTGTATAGCGGTGCAGAAGGGAGCGCGCTGGAGCGCGGTGTGGGTTGCCGTGTGGTGTGTCAAGGATGGCACGCATGGGCGCAGCGCGGCGGCGCGACGGCGCGGACGAGCTGATGTTCTCCCTGGGTGTGTTACATGTGTACTGTGATAGACCACGGCCTCAGCAGCGCCGAGAGAAATGGACAGGAAACAGAACAACAAAAGCACACAAACAATTCACAAGCAGCACAGTCCGTGAGTGTGTGTTACACTATGATAGGTCTAGGACTCAGCAGTGCGGATGAAGCAGAGCGGTCAACAGGCAAACAGACAAATCAACACAAGCCCCAGGCGACCAGCCGCACGAGCAAACGCAAAAATGTACCAGTGCCCAAACGAAATTTACATATGCTTAAGCATAAACATACACACAAAACACAGAGCGCAGCATCGCAAAGGCCACCTTGACCCCAAACACAGGCAGCAGGCACCGGGGCCCGCCGCACACAGCAGGTGCGGATCCGCCCACAGCAGGGTCGGGTGGGGGGGGCGCAGGGGGAGGACCGTGGGTGCATGGATGTGTCAGTTATTCGTGTCTGCACCATGGTGTGGCGTGATCATGAGTGCAAAGTACTGCTGCTTGCTTCTGGGAAGTTTGCTGAGACTAGGTTGCTAACTTGCTATTGCCCTCGCTGCTGTATTTCCCCCCCTTCTGAGGACAGAAGCGCGCCAGATATGGCGCGATGCATGGACGGCCCGGGCATGGTGCCGTGCTTGCTTTGTGTGTGTGTGTGTGTGTGTGTGTGTGTGTGTGTGTGTGTGTGTGTGTGTGTGTGTGTGTGTGTGTGTGTGTGTGTGTGTGTGTGTGTGTGTGTGTGTGTGTGTGTGTGTGTGTGTGTGTGTGTGTGTGTGTGTGTGTGTGTGTGTGTGTGTGTGTGTGTGTGTGTGCAGCTGGGGGGTGTGCAGCTGCACCCTCTACGGCAAGAACCTCTTCTCGCTGGAAGGCATTCATACCCTTTTTCGATGCAGAGGTCTTCCTGACCAAGTGCTTCCTGCCCGAGCCTTGTGCGCCTTCCTCCTCTGCCAGCGGTGGCAGTGCGCACCATATTAGAATTCGGATTGGAAACTGCGTGGTGTTGAACCCAGGCATCATTGATCCACAGACTTGCACTCGAGCACAACATGCGTTCTGCGGATCTGTCAGCCAGGCTGACTCAGCCGGGTGAGAGCATCGCGTCTTCGGGTGCCACATGGCAGATGCATTAGTCCGACCGGTCTCGGTTGTGTCAGGCCGGCCCTGGGTGCTTGTATTCGTCTGTCCAGTCCTGCGTGTGCCTGCTTGACCTATCTGCTCCGTTCAGTGTGTGACCCGGCGATGCGGGATGTGCGCCGCGTGAACACCCTCCGCCGCGACAACGGCGACCCTTACTGGTTGGCCGGCGACTCCGGTATCCGTGACTTTTTTTATCACTAACATTCCCGCCTCTGCCGTCCTCACCGCCGCCATCAACGCCTGCCATCTACAGCAGCACAGCCTCGGCGGCTGCGTCGGCTTTGCCGTTGTGGACGCGGCAAGCTTAACAGCTCCCGCGTGACGCTGCTATACGACAACGTCGACTCCAGGCAGCACCGTGCGTACCGCGGGGATCTTGCGGACGACCCTTGTGTCTACAGCCTCAAGGCCCGCCTGTAATGTCTCCACACTATCCCGCTGTCTCAAGATACGCACTCCGCAGGCGTAGTCCGCTCCGCACACGCAGTCTTGGCGTCAGCGGCGCCCAGGTGGCAGCGGTCAATGCCATCTGCCCTTGCTCTGGAAGACATCTTGTTACCTTGGTAGGTATAGTACAGGAGTGCTGAGTCTGTTCCCGCGCCCATGCGGTACAGTTCCGGTCAGAGAGTGCAGCAGGAGTCTGTCCACCTGCTGATAGCAGCGGACTCTGATGCATGGATGTTCAAGCGGCGCTATTGGCAGAGGTTGTAAGTTTGGCAACGTAAGGATGATGTTTGACACCTGGAGGTGTGCGTCGGTCTGTTACACAGTGATAGATCTAGGACTCAGCAACACCGAGGCAACAGACCAGGCAACAAGCAAACAGACAGACCGGCCACCGTAAGCACCAAGGCCACACGCCGCACAAGCAAATGTGCGTCGGTGTGACATCGCTGTCAATGTCATTTGCGTACCCTTGCTCCTCGTTGTTACATGACTTGTGTAGGGGGTTTGATGCCTGCGGGTTATCAATGGTGCCAAGCAAGCTGGTAGTGAGGTACCAGATGCAACTACTATGCGCCACTATATTTGTGCTTTCTGGACTGAAGGACGCAGCTGTCCTTCAGTCCAGAAAGGTGTACCTGTGAATTCTCTCGAGATGTGACAGCAACGCCTACACAAGCTGTGGACTTTTTGCGTGTGGACAGGCGGGTTTGAGTGCTTCCAATTCAGCTCACTTTGTCTCCTGGTCCGCCATCACGGGGTCTGAACTGTCTGGCTTAACGGGTGGATCCCTGCCTTCGCGCGGTTCGACTCGGACACGCATGTCCAAAACTTCAGCACTTGAGCTCCCATGTATAATACCGTATCGGGCACTGTTGCATCCGTCTAACAGAGTCTGTGCGCTGCCCGTTACAAACGCGCATCCGTACGGCACAGCACTAGTGTTCCTTTAAAGCAATTGCAATTGGGGAAGATCCGACATGCCCGCATAACTGAAAAAGGCACACCGTTTCTGGCAACGTGGATCCGCTTCTCACGTGACGTGAAGTACTTTTTGTTCGCAGAATTTGCCTCAGGGCGTTCCCACTCACTGCGTCAGCCCACAAGTATGCCAACGCGGTCCATCACCATTGCGATTCATCGCACACACAGGCCATCGCGCATAGGCCTGCGTCGCGCCCCCCCCCCCCCCCCCCCCCCCTCCGCCCATCTCGCCCCGCGGGCCCCCCCCCTCCACCCATTTTGCCCTGCCGCCCCCCCCGCCCCCCCGGCACCCATCCCTCCTCCTCCCTCCCTCTTCCCTCCTCCCAGCGCACGTCTGCCTTTTCTCCTTTGCCCCCCTCCCCGGACACCACTCGTGTTGCCGGGCTGGCTGTGGCTACGGCTCCTGGGACCGGTGCCTCGCGGCCTCGGACATGGCCGTAGCGCGCGCTGGCGCGCCCCTGCAGACTGCTAGTGTGGCAGAATGTGCACTGTGAGTCTACGATGTTCGCCCGCAGCAACATGCAACGTCACAGCCTGCCATTCAGCCAGTCAAACACAACTGTTACAGCTTCACATATTGTACACTACTTAAGCTGTATGGATCTCACCTGTGGCAGAATGTGCACTGTGAGTCTACGATGTTCGCCCGCAGCAACATGCAACGTCACAGCCTGCACTTCGCACACAGCACAATCAATGTCCTAGGTATCAATGCCAACTCACAGCAGTATGCAAACAAAGTCCAAGAGACACGTACCTGCCATTCAGCCAGTCAAACACAACGACTGGTGAACTGGCAGTCAGTCCTATATGTGACAGCGAACTTGCTGATCACCATGCAAATCTATGCATCAACATCCTACTCCCGCAGTCTCATGCATGCATTGCTGCACTGCACCTGCGGCCACACCAATGACTAGCTTGCACTCAGTTGCCTAAAGCCTAGATCTGCCACACACCCCCTCAAGCACTGTCGCTTGGTGGTGGCTTCAAATATCCAGCAATTGCATTGGTCAGCATAGGCCCGGACAATGCCTTTGTCAGCATGTCAGCCTTCTGCTCCTCAGTAGACACAAATTCCACCGACACCTCACCACGCAAGTACCTGTTCCTAATGAGATGGTACTGCACATCAATGTGCTTGGACCTGCCTGCTACTCCAGCAGTCCTCTGCTTCATCAGCTGAAGCGCACTCTGGTTGTCACAGTACAATGGCATGCACTGAACCTTACCGTAGACATCACTCAGCAGCTTCCTCACCCACAGTGCTTCCTTCACAGCCATTGCTGCTGAGATGTACTCCGCTTCACTCGTAGACGTCGCCACCACCGTCTGCAGCTTGGATGCCCACAGAATCGGCCCTCCGTTCATCGTCATCAGCATCCCTGAAGTGCTCTTCCGACCATCAAGCTCTCCTGCCAGGTCTGCATCTGAGTAGAGCCGCATCACCGCCTCTCTTGGCATGCCCATCTCCTTGAAGTCCGCCTCAGTGTATGCCCGCACCCCCTGCTCTCCACGTGGAGGACTGTACTGGTACATCAGCCCCCAGTCCCAGGTCCCTCGTACGTATCTAAGCACACGTTTCATTGCCGCGAAATGCACATCTGTGGGGCTCGACATGAATCGACTCAGCACCCCCACAGGATATGCGAGATCTGGCCGTGTGTGAGTGGAGAGGTACAGCAGTGCACCCACCGATTCTGAGTAGCCCGCCTTGCGCTGGTCATCATCCGTCAGTGGCGAGCCAGACGTCTTCTGCAGTTTGTGTCTTTCCTCCATCGGCGTCGCCTTGGGCTTGCAGTCCCACATGCCTGCCTTCTCCAGCATGCGCTTGGCGTACTGCCCCTGACTCAGCATCACCCCCTGGCCCTTCACTTCTGCCACCTCCTGCCCCAGAAAGTAGCTCAGCTCGCCCAGGTCTTTCACTTCAAAGTGCTTGCTGAGGTCCGCAACTGCCTTGTCATCTTCCCCCTCAGCTGCCAGGATGGCAGCATCGTCGACATGGACCAGGAAATACACCCTGTCGCGTCCAGTCCCTCGAATGAACAAGCACGGATCATGCTCTGACTCCGTGTACTTGTCGCTGATCATCGCCTTTGTCAGCTCTTCATTCCAGGCTCGCGGCGCCTGCTTCAGCCCATACAGAGCTTTCCACAGCCTCCACACATTGTTGCCTTGCCGCAGCTCGGGCGGCGGGCGCACGTACACCACCTCCTTCAGGTCCGCATGCAGAAACGCTGTCTTCACGTCCACCTGCCGCAGCTTCAGCTTGGGATCTGCCGCTTTCAGAGCCAGCATCAGCCTGAAGGTTGCGCTCTGGGCCGTCGGCGCGAACAGATCGCCGTACTCCCCCTCCTGCTGAAGGTTGCCCATTGCGACGAGCCGGTACTTGTGCCTCACAAGGTTGCCTTTCTCATCAAACTTCAGATCGCACACCCCCTTCGACGGGAGCGCCTTCTGACCGGGCGGCAGATCACATTCCTCGATCACGCCCTTGCCCCTGAGTGAGCCATACTCTTCATCTTTGGCACTCACCCAGACCTCCCTGTCTGGTCGCTTCATCGCCTCCTGATACGACTTCGGTGCGACCAGCAGGTCTTCATCACTTGCAGTCTGCACCCCCTCAGCCACAAACAGCTGAGCCTGGTACGGCAGATTCGGCGGATTTCTGGCACGCGCCGGGTAGCGCCTCTGGCCACCTGCCCCAGCGGCCCCTCCGCCTCCATCATCATGCATGGGCTCATCCTGCCCATCGTCACCGGAACCATCATCAGGGTTCCCCTCAGCATCAGCACCGGCCCCCGGGTCCTCACCCTGGCCGTCCCATGCTGCATCTGAATCATCGTCACTCAGTGACCACTCATCACTGTCCTCCAGAGTCACGTGGTCTGCGTCCTCATCACCTGCTTCGTCATCAAACAGGATGAGTTCATCGTACTCTGTCTCCGGCAGCGCCCCTTCTGGCTCTCTGGGCTGCTGCAGCTTCTCGTCCTCACGGAACGAGACATCCGCACTGTCCGACAGCTTCCACACACCCTTCGCTTTGTGCATCACTGTCCAGGCCTTCATGTGTCTGGGGTAGCCGACGAAGATCACGTCTCTGCTGACATCGTCCAGCTTGCTGCGCAGCTCTGACGGAATGTGCTCCCGAACACCCTCAGGTGTGACACATCTGGCACCTTCTCCCAGAACAGCTCATGCGAAGTCTTGTTCTGGCCTTCTGTCGGCACCAGGTTGCGAGTATAAGCTGCCGTGTCCATTGCTTGTGCCCAAAGCCGCTTCGGCAGACCCGCATCCTTCAGCATCGCACGCGTCCTCTCAGACAGCGTTCGGTTGATCCGCTCTGCTCTGCCGTTCTGCTGCGGTCTTCTTGCCACACTGTGCTGCATGATGATGCCCCGCTTGCTGCACCACCACTTCAGCTCGCCCTTGAACTCAGTGCCGTTGTCCGAGCGAATAATTTTCACCCACATTACAGGCTTCTGCGGTGTCTGCAGCTGCCTCTCCCACTCTTTCAGGCGCGTCACCAATGCTTCTGCGACCTGATCCTTTGTGCGCACACAGATGACTTCAGCATAGCGGCTGTAGTCGTCCAGCAGCGTCACCGCATATCTCTCTCCTTTCAGCCCCGGCACCCGGATCTCCATCATATCCGTGTGCACAAGCTGTAGCGGCGCCTCTGCCTCTGAGTCTGAGCGGGGGTAGTGTGCCCGCGGCTGCTTCGCCAGAGGACAAATCTCACATGCCTTGGCATCATCGGCTGGCCACTTCACCTCGCCCATGCCGGTCACCACCTTCTCGGCGCGTCGCAGATTCTGCATGCCCACATGGCTGTAGCGTCTGTGCCACAGCTCCGCCTGCTTGGCCACGTACGCGTGGGCTGGATGACGATTGGCTGACGTTTCTGGTACCATGTGACAGTTCATATAGTACAGCCCGTCCCGCAGTGTTCCCGTCAGCACCACATCTTCATCGGAATCACGAACTGTCAGCTGACCTCGTCTGCCTTCCCATGAACCGTTGACGGAGTTCACGTAGCCACCTGACAGCAGATTCATGTCCATGCTTGGCACGCATAGCACATGCTTCAGCGTCACAGTTGACCCATTCTCCATCTCCAGCAACGCCTTGCCCGCGCATGCCACCACGTGCTCTTCCTTCCCGGCTAGAGTCACAATGTCAACCGGCGTGTCCTCCTTGTCGTGGACCAAGCTCAGGTCACTCACAAAGTTGTGAGTCGCGCCTGTGTCGAACACTAGCATGTCCGGCCTATCTGCACGGACCGTTACAGTCGCCGCTGCGACTCTTGCATCTGCCCTGACCGACAGTGCTTTTCCGGGCTGAGAACTCTCCTTACCACCTGCCCCTTCACGCTGCTGATCCCGGAACCACTTCATTTCCCGACCCGCAGACATGTTATCTTTCCTCTTTCTGCATGCTCGCCATCTGTGGCCATCCTTACCACAGTAGTGGCATGGCCCTTGCGTCGGAGCCCGCGCCGCGGCCGCATGCCCTGTTAACTTTCGCTCTGGCAGAAATGTTACGAGATCCTTGAAGGTATCGCAGATGACCTCCAATGACGCTCCACGCCGCACATCCGCGCCCAGTTGTGGCCCAACCACACTTCCCAATGTCGGTCTTATGCCCTTGACAAACTGACTGACAAGAAGAGTTTCCTGACCCTGCATGCCCGCGTCCTCGAAGTCCTCGCGGAGCATCAAGACCTCATCAATGTACTTTTGGACACTCTTATCTCCTTGTCGCAGGTCGTTTGCTTTCTGCAACAGGGCGTGTCTGCGCATGTATTGGTTCCCTTCATGCTCATGATGCAGCGCCTGCCACGCCGCCATCGTTGTTTGCGCGCCCTGAACCGTTCTCAACAACGCTTCTTTCAGACCGAACTTAATGACCGCCCTAGCCTTCCTGTCCTCGGCTACCCCGGCGTCATCATCCTCAGCTGGCTCCTCGGTCACCCATCTTTCCCACCCCTTCATGGTGAGGGCTGCCTCCATGTGGGCGAACCACTGACGGAAGTTACCGTCCCGCCCCAACTGCTGGATCCGACCCACGCCACTGCCAAATCCGACATCCCCCATATTGCCACCCAGTTACGGCCTGGCCACGCAAACAGTTACGTATTGCGTCGGGATTTGTTGCCCAGTTACGGCACAACTACGGAATTTGTCTGCAGCGGGTTCACACTCTCGTGACGGGCCCCATAACCTGTGGCAGAATGTGCACTGTGAGTCTACGATGTTCGCCCGCAGCAACATGCAACGTCACAGCCTGCCATTCAGCCAGTCAAACACAACTGTTACAGCTTCACATATTGTACACTACTTAAGCTGTATGGATCTCACCTGTGGCAGAATGTGCACTGTGAGTCTACGATGTTCGCCCGCAGCAACATGCAACGTCACAGCCTGCACTTCGCACACAGCACAATCAATGTCCTAGGTATCAATGCCAACTCACAGCAGTATGCAAACAAAGTCCAAGAGACACGTACCTGCCATTCAGCCAGTCAAACACAACGACTGGTGAACTGGCAGTCACTCCTATATGTGACAGCGAACTTGCTGATCACCATGCAAATCTATGCATCAACATCCTACTCCCGCAGTCTCATGCATGCATTGCTGCACTGCACCTGCGGCCACACCAATGACTAGCTTGCACTCAGTTGCCTAAAGCCTAGATCTGCCACAGCTAGTGTCGAGTCGACGACCGCTTGTGGGCCCGGCGAGTGCTGACTGTGTGTTTGGTGTGCGCGTGGCCTGCGTGGTACTGCGTGGTGTGTGCGTGTCTGCTTTCGCGCTGGCGTTAGTTCGTTCTGGCATTAGCTCGTGCGGCGCGTGGCCTTGGTGCTTGCGGTGGCCGGTCTGTGTGTTTGCTTGTTGCCTGGTCTGTTGCCTCGGCGCTGCTGAGTCCTAGATCTATCACTGTGCAACACACACTGTGCGACGAGGCATGTCTATGTACAGCTGCAGCCTCGCCAAACGTCCGTCATGGCGTGCTGGCTGAGACATGGTAAACCATAACATGAAATGGATGCACAGCAGGTTCGCGCAACTTGGCATTGGCCACATGCAGTTTGCTTGTGCCATGGCATGCTAACTGGGCCACTGCGGATCCGGATGATGCATCAGCACTTGGTCACCCTCGAGGATCCTTATGCTGTGGGGGCTGCAATCATGTGAGCCTTCAGCTGAGCGAATTTGGCTGAGGAACCTGGTGCATTAGAGATCTGATACAAACATCTTCTGGATCTGCCAGCTTCGCGAACTACATACCGCCATGAGTCACTTCATAGCACGGCAGGGATTCATGTGCTATCGGTGCAACAGAGCGTGCCAGTGCGGCTGCAGTGCTGACGGCTGTGCACAATATCGGGCACTGACGCCAATCCAAGGTGGCGTCAGGGCCTGCATCAACGCACGCATTCCTGATCAAGTGACCACGCGATCTCGCGCTCCCCGGCCTGCAGAATCACGCGTGTTCTCCCTCCCTGATTCGAGCATTCCATCTGTCGAAACAGCCCACATCTGCGTGGAAGCTGCCAGCACTGAATTCCCATTGCGCCGCTGGCCAATAAGTGTCATGATCAAGCCTCTACTGCAAGCATACTACCCACTACCTACGCCTAGGCCTGGTGTTTAGCCCGAAATTTTGCGCTCTGGTGGAGCAGTTCGACAAGGGGCATGCGCAAGAGCGGGATGGACAGCTTCTGTACCACAACGTCTGGGTAGCCACGGCCGGTGCACAAGGCGCACAGTAATACACTATGTGTACATGAAAAGTAAACGTGTTGCGGGCTGCGGGAGCTCTGGAACACCTTGCGAGACCTCTGGCGCCGCGCGCAGCGCGCAGGCACTCTCGCACTTGCAAACGCGATCTCAGCTCCCTCGATAACGGACTGTGCAAGTAGTCACTGCTATATATTTACAGCAGACCATGACCGCCCACCTCATCGCCTGCAACTGGTAGACCCGGTGACAGATTCCTTCGACTGCCAGTACAGTGCCTGAAACAAGCTCTTGAGCCGGCCTTTAATCCAGATCTTTGAAATCTTATCAAATCGTTACACTCTAACTAATACTCTCTGGCCATGTCTACCTTCATTCTGGTGGGTGTACTTGCAGCGCTCCTGTGCATGTTCTCCTGTGCTCAAGCTCAGCAGACCGCTTCATGCGCAATTCAGTTCTTTGCCACGGGCATGACAGGCAAGGGCGTTGTGGCCAGGGTCTCATCAGGAGCTTTGGGTTCCGTTACCATCCCTGCAGACTTCGGATCGGAGAAGGCAATCGTGTTCTTTGATGGGCCGATCGTCGGAGGCACTATTGACGACACCACAATCGGGGTCACCTTCACTGCACCGTACGGCGGCTGCAGCTTTGAGCAGCTCTCCTTCCAGAACATCGCTGACTCTGGCCCCACGGGCAACTGCTACACCATTGAGCAGACTTGTGGCTCTGGCACGTCTGTGTATGGCACGCTGTACGTTGACATCTACTGCCAGTTCCCTGGGCAGACAACTCCGATCCAGATGAACTATGTTCAGTCGTTCACAGACGTTGACGAGGTCTTCAACTGCTGAACCGTCTCTCGCTGTGGCCTGCTGGCTGCTGCAGCGCTGCTAGGCATGTACATGTTCTCCTGTGCTGCTAGTGGGCTGGAGCTGGAGGGTAGAATTACTGTAGAGTTGTAGGGCGGTATACTGTAGCGGTGCTCAGGGGCCCCTAGCATGCATGCGTTTGCCAGTTATGGAATTGAGTTGACCAGCGATGGCGCGGGCCCGATGTATGCCCGTGCACTCTTGTAATCAGCTGACTGCTGGAAGTGCATTCCATTCTGCATTGGGCGCAGGTGTACATGCATGAGCTTACTGTCAAAGAGGTAGAGAAGGAGAACTTTGTGATACTTCAGCACCAATGCAGGCAACTGGCGAGTGAATACCTCCAGTGAGCCTGCAACAAGTGCTTGTGTCTGTGCATGTCGAGTGTGCACCATGGTAGCTAGGCTATGCACTGGCAGCAGTATAGATACTCATCGTCCGATCTGTGTGTGTTACACAGTGATAGATTTAGGATCCAGCAGCGCCGTTCTGTGTGTGTAGTGTGGCCAATGCTGTCAGCTCATTATTGAATGCAATTGGCCGAAGAAGCCTGAAGTCACAATAGCCATGGTTGCATGGGCGGGCATGTGAGAAAGCGTCACCGCATGTGAGAACGCCATCTCACGACTGAGAGTGTTGTAGTTGCAGCATGTTGACTTCTTGTAGCAGACCCCGAGTTCAGTGAGTTTCCTGCCTAGCAGAACGTGGATGTAGCACGCATTTCCTGCATTTCCTTAACTTGGCTGCTACAAGCCATAATAGCAGTAGAGGCCACTGGTGTTGCATCGGTCAATGTTGCCGCATGTCATTCATATATCTGTCGGAAAACCATGGTCAGTTTTGCTGTGCTGGAGGACCACCATTTGCCAATACTGTTACAAATATATCCACCTGCAGCATATGCTCTGCTCCAAGCTACAACCACGCGGGTGGTCTTGCCCCGTGTGAGCCCGCATGTGCATACGTGGCAGTGGCCGTTCTTGCAACCAGGATCACTCGGCCGGCACTCCTTCGCTTGCATGCCTCCCTCCCTGCCACACTTACTGCTCGGCTCTCAAATAACTGCCGAGGTTTCTTCCAAATAAATGCATGCATGCAATGTTCCGCATGGGCTCGTCAGTAGCGCGGGCATCCATGACCGGACGATGATTGGTCGCAACGGGCCGTGCTCATACCATGAGTGGCCTGATGTCAGATCACCTCAAGCTTGGGCTGCCCCCGGGCCCCCCATACCTGCCCGCCGGCCTCCCATCTCGAGCCGCGCCAGCCGTTGGAGCTGGCCATGATTACCGCATTGCCGCCAGCTGCAGTGGCTCAGGCACGCAGTGGTGTGGTGCCATGGCCATAGCTATCGCGCATGGCCATAGCTGTCGCGCACGGCCATAGCTGTCGCGCACGGCCATAGCTGTCGCGCACGGCCATAGCTGTCGCGCACGGCCATAGCTGTCGCGCACGGCCATAGCTGTCGGTCGCTGCTACTCGGAGTAAATGATTCATGGCTGGACTTCAGCACTTGGAATGACAACGAGCTTGCAAGGCACGGCCCACGTGTATGCAATGTTGCTGAGATGACCACCACTGCTGTGATGACCAATTGACAGCTACCAACTGGCCCGATTGCACGTGAAGTTCGGAAATCACAGTACCAGCGGGACTGCATGCCAGCAGTCCGCGTAGCTTGGAGCGTGGCAAGCTGCATCAGATGTTACACTCGTGATACGCACTGAAAGATGGCCACACCACAGTACTAGTGCATGCTTGAAGAACACAGCTACGCAGCATTCACCCCTGCTGGACACAAGCCAGCGACAAGTGCAAATGATGTGGGAAGGGTAGCGCTGAAAGCGGATTTTTGTCTTGAGCAACGCTCTCACGCCAGGTAATGGCCTCAAGTGCGTACCACATGTGCTTGCGTGTTGCCTGGTCTGTTGCCTCGGCGCTTCTGGGTCCCAGATCTATCTGTGTAACACACATGTGCTTGCAAGAAAGGGGTGAGTGCTCCAGGTCTCGTGGAACCGGATGAGGTGTTCACGCACCGCAGCGGCAGCATTCGGTTCACCAAGATAAAGTATCGGTACGCTGCCACGAGGATGGTCTGTGTTGATGCGATGGCACCGCTGGCTATGCCCTGCTCGCATCCCCGTCAAGACAAACAGCTACCTGTCCAGCAAGCTACCGAGAGTCCCAGTTCTGAATTCAAGATTGACAGCGCCAGAGCGGATCTGATAGCCAACAACAGGGTCCGTCCATTGAGCAGACTCGTCCCGCTGCATCCGCTCAACCGCAACACGGATGGTAATCCAACACATCGACCGATCATGACCAGTACCTGACAGCTCTATGGCTCCTTAAATGAATCAAGGAGCTATCTCGTAGAGCTCTGGCTAGCGGCACTTGAAACATGGCCGGCAAGCAGTATGCGCAGCTGCAGCGGTGCCCATGGTCGAGGTATCAGAGAATGAAAGCCGCCAAACATCCACGAAGGAAGATGCACTGGCATAGCAGCAGAGAGGGCAATCCGCCGGCGAAGCGACCGTGTGTATCATGCGCCCATATACACGCGTGTACGATCTGGGACATCAGCTCCACCTTCACCACATTCTCATCCAGCTGCGGGCCCAGGCCAGTCCTCCAGGGGCTCATACATGCGCCAGACAAAGCGTCAGGTACACGAACACCCCCTGAACAAGGCCGAGGACGCATTGCCATTTTGAAAGCCTGTTTCGAGTTTCGAGCGTTGACCAGGCATCGCGTGTGAGGGCAAACGATTTCCGGATCCTGTGCTTTCCAGAACCACATTCAGGCAATACGTGAGTGCAACATCTGTCTCGCACACATATGTTTACCTAGTTAAAGTACTTCTCGCAAGCCGAGCGGCGGGCATTTCAAATGCAAGCACGGTGCGGTGTCCGCGTTGCTCAACAGCACGCTTGACTGCGCACCGCTGCGCTAGCAACGGCTGCAGTATGCGATGTACAAACTCTGAGAAACCGCTTTTTTACAGTGCGCAGGTGGAGACGATGAACGTGGAGATAGCGCGTGCTCCTGGAGAGATGTTCGACGTATTCGCAGCTGACAGCCAGTGCATTGAGCTGCTTCTTGCTGGGGAAGACGTGGCCCTGCGCAGCGCAACGGGTAGCCTTCACCTCATCAGCGGGGAGTGCGTTGCGAATAGCCAGCTGCTGCAAGAGCTCGTCAGCAGCAGTGGCAGTCAAGACATTACCCAGGTCCAAGTGTCTGAGCAGGCCTTCCGCCTGTGGATGCACAGCGTCGACTCAGTTACCGCTATGGCCACGAGCGGCAGCAAGTCTTGAGATGCAATCGGGTTGCAGCAGCTGTCATGTGTGCAGGGTGGCCAAGGTTCAGCCGCACATGTTGATCCGATGACCGCAATTGCGGCTGCCCCCAGCTTGGCCCACATGCTTACAGCACGTCCTTCAAGTTGCCACACAACCGTTGCACAGAAATACATACGCATAGTGCATGAGCTGACTTTGAGGCACGACATTGTAGACGGCAGTGGAACGGTACTAAACAGCGGGCGGCGGCACCCCATGCCTGCATCTGTGATGAAATCATACCGCTTGACATGCTCTCTGTACCGCAGGCAGCGGTCATGTCTATCGATCAGGCCACCAAGGAGTCGGCAGCGGCGAAACTGGCCGTTCTGCTCCAACAGCCGCCGGGCGGGGCACTGACCTTTGTTGCAGGCCAGGTATGCCTACACTGCATGGATTTGTGTGTGCATGTGTGCTTTCATGCCGGCTCTGGTCCGTTCTAGCATTTGCTCGTGCGGAGAGTGGCTTTGGGGCATGTGATGGTTTGTCTGTCTGCCTTTTAACCGCTCTGTTGCCTCGGTGCTGCTTGCCTTGGCTCTGCTGATTCAATGAAGTTCCTAGATGTATCACAGTGCAACACTGCACAGATGCGTTTCACAGCAGCAGCAGCAGCAGCAGCAGCACTCCGGCTCATGCATAGCGCAGCTATCCTGCACGTCCTCTGTCCCTTATGTTTTACGTGTTGGCACAGTATGTGGCGACTGTGGTAAGGTTGGTGTATGCGGAGTCTAGATGTGTGCTGCATGCTATTCGAGTGGTGGCACGTACAGCGGTAGCTGATCTGCCAGGATCTTCAGGAACGCTGTTCACAGCTTGATTACCTTGCTAGAGCAGAGTCCAAGTGGTATGAATTGTAGTGCGAGCCACCGTTCATGTCAGCAGCATCTCAGATTCCGCATCACATCTGTCTGCGCTTCCGTCTCCGCCAGTCGTTCCAACGGTTCTGTTTCTGCCGTGAGTGGCTGCGTCTCAATATGTGTGCAGATGTAGGGCAACGCAGTGCCGCGACTGTAGGACGGTGGCTGTGATGGCAGAACACATCGCCACTCATGCTGATTGGATTGATTGTCTCAGCAGTATTGCACTGTTTGCAGCCCTTGTCCATACCAGATCAGCTGTCAGCCATACTGTATGGCCCGCTGATGGCACCAGCACACAAGCATCTTCGTGCTCTCTCGCGTACCGCTGAACATGCATGCAGGTGATGCCGCTCTTCCAGAGCCCGTGCTGCTGGCCGTGCTCAGCCATACTCCCCTCTATCATTCTCTGCGCCACCTTCCCACCACCTTCCAACCCGCCTCCCTCCGTGCCCACCACCCCTCCATCGACACCCACCAGTCCCTCCACCTCCACCGCCTTCCACCAGAGCTCATGCATGCTGCGCTCACAGCCACCATGGCCTTCAGCGCGCTGCAAAAGCTGTCCCTGGACGGTCCCGCATGACTGCCGGTCATGCATGGGGAACCTCCAGCGCCTGCCGTCTGTCACCGCACTCATCCTCAGCAATATCGGCACCACCGAGATGTCGGCGCGCGCCCTCTCCGCCGTGCTGCCTGCAGTGCCGCGGCTGGCGAGCCTCGACCTCAGCCACAACTGCGTCACCGTCAACGTTGTTAAGGCGCTGCGGCCGAGTCTGAGACGTTGCAAAGCACTGCTGTCTTTGAACATGCTGGACTGGATCATGGCCGACGAGTGCTGGTCGAAATCCATCGTGCAAGAGGCTGTGCGCGCAGTCGCGCCTCTGCAACGCCTGACAGCGCTGTCGTTCGGCCTGTCCAACTACGACAATGAAGAGCTGATCAGCAAAGAGCTGCACCCGTTGACCGAGCACCTCTCCCAATTTCAGCATGCCCTGAGTGGCATGTCAGAGCTGAAGGTGCTGGAGTTGCACTGCCCGCCGCTGCCGACGTGTGCGGAACAGGATGTGGCACACGTGCTGTCCGGTTGTCCAAAGCTGCAGCGGTTGCGTCTGCAGCTTCCAGATGCCTGGCATACAGCCCCTTGGCCCCTTGGCTCAGCCTGCGTGCTGTGCTGTGCTGTGCTGTGCTGTGGGGTCGCTCACGCTGCGGACGTCCCTTGAGATGAGCGTGGGGAGGGCCCCAAACGCACCGAATTGCCTGCATGCATGCACGCCTGGAGGGGGGCACAGCCGCACCGAGATGCATGCAGTGCATTGCGGCTCTGCCAGCGCTGTGTAGACTGCAGCTGTTGTCCTCCACAGAGGGGTCGGAGGTAGATAGCCATGTTGCGCCTGCAGTGGCCGAGGTGCTGCCGCGCATGACCCATCTCTCGCAGCTGCACATCCGCGCCACCTCCGGACAGGATTTTCCGGTGGTGCTAAGGGGCGCGCCGGCGCATCAGCTGGTGGAGGCTGCGGTGGCCGCTCTCCAGCTGCGCGGCCTGGGGCTGCCGCTGCTGCTGACGGCATCCGCCGGGCCGCTGGTCGACCTGCTGCTGGGCGTGACCCAGCTGTAGCAATTGCCGATCTCGCTGACGCTGTCGCCACAGTGCTGAGTATCCGACTGCCAGGTGGCAGCGCGGCTTCTACCCTCGACAACCCAGCTCGTCCCTGGTTCCTGTTCCTAGCCAGGAACCAAGGACTCCTGGTTCCTGGCTACAACCGGAAGCCTTTTAGCGCGGCCCGTTCCTAGAAGGCTGCGATGACGAATTTCCAGATCCCCTCTGCTGGCAGCGACAGTGTCATGCGTTGCCGGCGCTGTGCAATGTTTGCAATCTGCACGTCGAATTCATGCACATTCCGTCCATAGCTGAAGCACAGCCCTTTTTGAACAACGTGTCATGCATGACAAACCTTCAGCTGCTCTTTTCGAGGCCCATGTTGTGGCGCCTGTCAATGGACACGGCTCCACAGATGCGCTAGATGTTCGACCCTTCTGTCGGGGCTCGAGCAACCTGGGCAAATTGACAAGCCTGCGATGGTATTTGCATGACGAGTGTTATTCGTATCTTGGCCTGGCGGAGGTGCTGCATGCATGCCGCTTTGTTCCAGAGTTACAAGCGCTGGCATTGCTGAAGCGCGACGAGGAGACAGGTACTCGTGCTTCTGTAGAGGTGCTGCCGCAGCTCCCGCTGAGACAGATACAGGTGGCAGTGGATAATAGTGTGAAGCAAGTGGGGGAGGTCGCAGGTGTGCTGGCATCCATGCCTCATGTTCGCACTGTGTTCCTGTCTCCTCTGAATGCAGACTTTGAGGAGGAATGGAATAGTGACATAGAGGACTTGCTCAGGGGGGCTGTGTCGGGTTTGCCTGCCTGCCACTTCCGCAAGCACAGTACATGGTGTGCTATCAATGAGGTAGATACACTGGATGCTGCTGGTTACAAAACTGACACAGGCTATCGTGACTAGATTCGGCCAGTGCCAATGGCCTCATCAGACGGATGGTGTGCAGTCCAGCAGTCAACGGCGATCACAAGCGTAGGGCTCCTAATGCAGTCCTCGAGGGTGTAGATGTCTCAACCTGCTAGATTGAGAATCAACATGAGTTTGGATGACGGGATCGGCGTGTCCACATGGCCCACAGGCGTGAGCAGTTCGCGCAACATGCATGCAAGGCATGCATGCATAACAGCATCTCATCCTACGAATCACGCAGCCGCAGCTACACAGCACAGTACATGGTGATCTGGCACGCCAGAACACCAGTTGTCAAGTGCACACTCAGGCAGGACGAGAAGATGTGATGTTGAGCTGGCCAAAGGCGTAGTACCGGTAGAGTTCCATGCATTTGTACATTTCGACTACACTGGTCGCTGGTGACTGCAATCAAAGTGCCGGCCCTGGCCGACAAATATTGTTTACAGGATCTCGTCCGCGAGTGAATTCTGGGTTGCGCACAGTGCTCTTTGATGGCACCTGCTTCTGCATCATTGGCAACACTGACACCCGAGCAGACCACGCCCCATGCTGCAGCGACTCCAGGCGGCTGTGTCACCACCAGGCGGCTGTGCTGTACCATCCGCACCGCTCGCGTGTATGTGAACAACATTCATTACGTGTCAAGCACAAGCAGTGGCTGCATCTACCGGGATCCGTTGACCGGACCAATGATCGGTTTCACGGCCGCATGATTCGGTAGCCATGCGCAGAAAGCAGGGTATATCTGTCGCGGCTGGATGGTATCACAGAAACTAACACCTCATGCCGGCCAGTAGGACAACACTGTCCTTCACTACCCACCTCTTCCTCAGATTCCTGCGTATGAACCAGCTTTTCCCTGATTACAGTTTATTTGCAGCCGCTAGTTGATGCGAGGTACGCACTCCGCAGCATTTGATTTCTGCATGCCGAGTTGAGACACTCGCACATGTACACCAACGCAAATTCTGTCAAGCAGCTTGTTGTGCAAAGCACGTTTGCAACAGCTCTTGGTTGAGACCAGTGGCATGATCTGCCGCGCTGGAGGTGCATCCAAATTAGCTACTTTGGATATATGACAGATTTGCAGCCGCTTTGCCGAGGCCCACGCACACAGTTTACAGACGCTGACTCGGAAGAGCCTGCATTGGAATGTGACTGACGCGAGATCCAGCTGTGGTGCAAGGGGCGGTGCTGCATTTGTGCCACTTCATTTCAATACGCCATGTCTCTTGACTAGCTGCCACTGCAGCTGAGCGCGCAGATGCTCCGGTGTCTGTAGCGGCGGTGCCACAGTGGTCCTGCCAGTGCAGCCGCCAGTGGTGCAGATGCATGTCCGCATCCGGAGTAGATGAAGCACGTGTCGGGTGTGGCGTGCATGCTGGCATCCATGCCACCCCTCCCAGATGAGACGTACGGCAGAGTTGGGCCGGAGAAATATCGGTTCCGCAGCACGATTGCAGAAGTGGCAGCGGGGCGTGGGGCGGTCTCAAAGCGCACGTTTATGGTCAATGCCATGCGCTCTCTGCCGCATAACGCGGTGCAGCACACTAGTACTTGGGCGCTAGGCAAGCGCAGACGAGCCTGTCTGAGCCGACTTCGCGCGGGCTAGCTAGGCGCCGTGGCGCCATCTCCATCCATCACCTAATGCATGTGTGCAGCCTCTGCATGGACTGCGGCATGGTGTGCTGTGTGCTTGCGCTGCCGGTTGTGTTCCTTGTCAGTGCGCTTCATGGCGATGTGTAGGATGGCCGTCCTGCTGAAGCTTAAGTAGTTGCCACATTGGTGAAGGGTACATGCCAGGACGCAAGCGTGGGAGTGATCGGGTGGGGCTGGTTGCGGTGGTGGACGTTAACTGGTAGAACGTTCTGGTGTGAGAAAAGTGGCGGCCGGGCCTGCTGGAGGACTCCGAATGGTGGTGCGGGATGCAGACGGCCATAGTGTACGGCTTTGGTGTGGTTGACGTGGTGGTGGGGTGTGCTGGAATGCCCGGCCGCCACCATTCTCACACCATCACCACCGCAACCAGCCTCACCCGAGCATCGGTTTGGCATGATGAGCACTTGGGTTTTCGTGAACATGAGTAAAATGTAAAAAATTTTCGCCCTGTCGCACTTGGCCATAGTAGCAATGGAAAGGCGTGAGGTTGAGTTTGCCATAACATTCAGGCAGAATTCGGCCACCGAGGACAAAGGTTTCCCGGCAGCGGCGGCCGGCCGCCCGCAGGTCCGGCCGCCAGGTGCCAGCAAATCTACTCATCGAACGACAAATTGTGAAATATTTCGTTCTCGATCGACAAAAGCTGTGCTTTAAGTCCCCGACAGGGTACTAGGTGTACGACATTTAAGTTCGTCCGCTTATAGTTAAGCCTGCGCAACGCGTTATGGGTATTTCTCAAGGGGTCGAAAACAGGGACTTCACGGGCGTAAGTGCGACGGCAAATACGCGGTCCCATCGCGCTTGCTGAAAGAGATAACAATTCAATTTCTGACAAGATATGAAAATTACTGAAGTTAACATGAATACCATAAAGTTTCGTTGCGAATGGCGTCCTTTCTGCATGTGTTTTTGAACGTCTTGTTCTGGCGCTTGGCGCTTGTTGTGCGTGTGCGTGTGCGTGTGCGTGTGCGTGTGCACTCCATCCACACGCGGTCAAAATACACTGCTGTGTGGACGATGTTGAACGAGTTGCACGATGTGTGGTGTTACACGGAGATGAACGCAATAGCTCGGCAGCAAAGGCAGCAGCAGGACATCAGACGTCCAAAACCCCCTAAAGCAGACAACAGCAACAAGCAGCAACTGTCTCAGGTAAAAAACCACAACGAACCGACACAGCCGGCGCAAACACACCCACGCATCCACAAACATGCGCACTCCAGCATCTCACCACTTGGGCACCCACGCCGCAGCCGCACACAGCAACCACCAGGCACACTGCGTAATTCCGCCCACCCCAGCAATTCCGGCCACCACCGACCGCCCAACAGTAGCAGCCCCACTACAGCCGGCCCCACTCGAGCACTCCAGACACACACACACACACACACACACACACACACACACACACACACACACACACACACACACACACACACACACACACACACACACACACACACACACACACACACACACACACACACACACACACACACACACACACACACACACACACACACACACACACACACACACACACACACACACACACACACACACACACACACACACACACACACACACACACACACACACACACACACACACACACACACACACACACACACACACACACACACACACACACACACACACACACACACACACACACACACACACACACACACACACACACACACACACACACACACACACACACACACACACACACACACACACACACACACACACACACACACACACACACACACACACACACACACACACACACACACACACACACACACACACACACACACACACACACACACCACACACACACACACACACACACACACACACACACACACACACACACACACACACACACACACACACACACACACACACACACACACACACACACACACACACACACACACACACACACACACACACACACACACACACACACACACACACACACACACACACACACACACACACACACACACACACACACACACACACACACACACACACACACACACACACACACACACACACACACACACACACACACACACACACACACACACACACACACACACACACACACACACACACACACACACACACACACACACACACACACACACACACACACACACACACACACACACACACACACACACACACACACACACACACACACACACACACACACACACACACAGGTATGTGTGCAAGCGCGGTCCACGCTGGCTTATTTCGGTGGGCAGCAACTCGATGTCTGATTTATCGCCAGCACCAACATTATGTTGGCGCATGTAGAATGCTCAGCAGATTCAAGATCCATGCAGGTCAATGCAGCGCAGTACACAGCAGACCACGCTTTTGACACACGAGCTGCTCACGCTACGCTGTGCGGAGACGGGTGGGTAGCAACACGCTCTGCACAGCAGGCATGTACAGCAGGCATGTGCCTGCTGCGCCGCCAGCAGGCACGGCGCAGCAGGCATGGCGCAGCAGGCACGGCGCAGCATGCACGGCGCAACAGGCACGGCGCAGCATGCACGGCGCAGCAGGCACAGCGCAGCAGGCACGGTGTAGGATGGGCCCTGGCAGGCGGGATCTTAGCTAAAAGCTGCGAAGCACTAGCAGCGAACACCCACTTTGCGTGGCGAGCTGCTGCTTGCACCAGCCTAAAAACATCCAATCTCTGCACAGCCTCCGGTCCGCAGCAGTGCTGCAGACCCCTGTAGAGGCTTAAGGCCAGAGTCCTTTGGTTCACCGTCGCCCCTCCCACATTAAGTGCAATTACATTCCACGTCATCCAACCTGTGTTGTAGTTCATGCGGGCTGGAGAGCAGATGGCAGCAGAGCTAGGTCTTCCACGGGCAGGCGGGCGCGCAGTGCGTTCTCTAGCATCCTCTAGTACATTCAGCGTAAGTCTGAGCGGTTCTAGGCAGTAGTGGAGCTCCTCAAGGGGTGGAGCCTCTGGGCTTCACGTGCCTCCGGGCACCGGTGTTTACTCCACACCGCTGTCGTATGACCATTACCATATTTATGCATTGCGGCTCCTAACTACCAATTGCAAAGATGCCTCCAATTCGATGAGGACGTCCTTGAATGACGGCCATGACGCGGGGAAGACGTCATGGGTGAACGTGGGATGACCCCAAGGGGTCGTCATCGACACTCTCACAGGGTGTCCTCATTGCAAGCGAGGACAGTACAAGGACGGTGCAAGGACAGTGGGATGACATGTGCGTTACACAGTGATAGATCTAGGACTCAGCAGCGCCGAGGCAACAGACCAGGCAACAAGCAAACGGACAGACCGGCCACCGCAAGCACCAAGGTCACGCGCCGCACGAGCAAATGCCAGAACGAACTATCGCCAGCGCGAACGCAGACACGCACACAGCACGCAGTACCACGCAGGCCACGCGCACACCAAACACACAGCCAGCACTCGCCGGGCCCACAAGCGGTCGTCGGCGCAACACTAGCAGTCTGCACGGGCGCGACAGCGCGCGCTACGGCGATGTCCGAGGCCGCGAGGCACCGGTCCCAGGAGCCATAGCCTCAGCCAGCCCGTGGGATGACATGTGCACGACATCATGAGGACGTCATAGTTGTGGGAAGGCAGGTACAAGGTCTGATGAGGACGTCATATCCACTACAGACTTACATTGACTCTAAGGGGACGTCCATATGACACAACCCAAGCATCACTATGACGTCACGAGGAAGTACTCAGTATAAATTTGAGGACGTCCTGCCTTGCGAGGACGTCACGTAGGGATCATCGTGACGTCCTCTTGAAACGTGAGCGGTCCCCGTGCCATACGTCACCAGGACGTCATCTATGACGTCACGCTAGGGACGTCTTGCCTTGCGCTAGGCCGTCCCCAAGGCCGTCCCCGAGGCCGTCCCCGATGCCGTCCTGCTCGGAGCCCAAAAGGCCACTTGCTGACCTTGCTCCCGCACGCCTCTTCTCGCCACATGGCCTGGCTTCAGTGACTCGATCATGCACTTCGCCATCGAATCCGCATTGTCTATCTCTCCCACAGGCCGGCTCTGGCAGGAAATTGCCACAGTTGCCCGTCTTGTACGGTCTATGGGTGACAACGATGCGCTGGACGTAACTCTTAAGGCATACCTCCCTCCAACGCGGCATTGGCGTCCTCTTGCATCGAACGCAACTCTGCCTGCAGGTGACTTGGAGTGAATGACCGTAGCGGGATGCTGTGGACCGGCACCACACTTAGGACGCCATGGTGAGTTGTCCTCGTCAAGTGTTGTACCCACGGCAACAGAAACTTGCGCACTGGGCCCTGATATGCAAGACAGCGCGCACCTCCGCTTCCATTAGAAGATGCCATATTGGGGCTAAGGGTCCCGTGGTGTCCGGTGCGCTGTCTCCAAGCACGGGCCTCAGCTTTGCCACCTGCTGCTCCAGTTCCTTCACACGCTGGACTCTACTCTGCAGAGTGAGATCTCATTTCACTATTGTACATGTTGGGAGCACTGGTGGCTGTGGCTGTGTCTGTAGCTGCAATACATGCGTGGCAGTGCGTGATGTCCACTGCAGCAGCGACTATAAAACTCGGATCCTGGTCGATTCTCACCTGTGCTGGACGGCGGGATTCGCTATGCGTTGCCGCACTCGGGGCTGATGACCTAGCCACAGGGGCCTCGGTTGCAGTACTAGGACCAGCGTGACTGGCGGCTGCTCACTGGGTGGTGGCCTGTGGGACATCCTTGCCACCGTCCTCGCATACATCCACTCTCCCACGCGCGGCAACCCTCTACACACCACATTGCTTTATCATCGGGTCAGATGAATTGGATCTCATGCCAGTGGGTCTGTACCGAGCAGGCCAACGTGGGTAACTGGGCGGACATCCGTGGTGCTCAGGCGCAGCAGGGATGCGCACAAGGGGATGACGTGCCTGTTCTCTGTCGTCCTCCGCCAGAGACCAGTCGGCCACCTTGGCTGGCGAGTCTGCAACATCTTCAGCATCCCCAGCCTGTCTCTTGCTTGGTGCTTGTGAAGGCGCCGCTGTCTGAGCCTTGCGCTTCAACCTGGCGTGCTGTTTCTCCAGCACTTTCATGAGTCCGGTTGGAACCGCGTACACTCCGCGCATTGCCCAATCTTCACACGTTCGTGGGCTTTCATCAGGGTTGTCCGGGTGGGGTACCTGCGGGACTCATACTTGGTCACATACTAACATGCGGGTTACAAGCCCTCCATTGATGGCCTCCCAACAGTTCACGGGCCGCAACGGCATAGATGTGATTGATGAGGTCTTGAGGTACACATCAACATGTACTCATATAGGTGACAGGTCAGCATGCATGGCCTGCTGTATGTCACGCTCGGTCGGCAGTGGATGCTGCGTACGTACCAGAAGGGTAGTGAACGCCTCCAGATATTTCATGTCATCTGTGCTGGCTGGCATGTCAACTTTATTAACAAAGCTGTATTGCTCCTCTCTCTTGTTGATGAGGTTAGACATGGACCTGCGTATGTCCGCGTACCTGCATCGTACGACCCATGGTCAGCACGAGTACTGCGGTAACCATAGAGAAGCGTGAACACGGAAGTGAAAAAAACGCACTTGATTCCCTCTTTCTCTTCTGCAACCTCCAGCATATCCCTCCATACTTGGGCAAGGTTTCTGCACAAGTCTAAGCCTTTCTCCATGGCAGCCACCTCGTCGTCGTCCATCGGATTTGCTTTAAGGAACGCGTCTATTTTCTGCACCACATTCCATGGTTAATGTATGCACGAGGTCGGCATGGCGCGCTCTGACTCTGGCCGGTGCGGCCAGTCGACACTGCAGTGTCGAGAAAGGGCTCGATAGTGCACTATCGAGCTCTTTGCCCCTGTCACTACTATCGGCGAAAGTGCCCCTGACTGCTGCGCGACTCTGCACTAGTGGGCGACTCACCAACTACAAGACTAGCGGCGTTTGTCAAGCGAACAAGAGAGCCCTGCTAGAGCGCGCATCGGCGGTCGGGCGCGATTCGCGCGTCCGCCCTGCGACTGCGTAACAACAGGGCATGCGTGCAACCACACCGTCACGCATTGTTCAGCCCGGTATGCTAGGGCACACTTTGACATGCATTTCCAATATCAACAGTTAAACAGAACATGGGGAGCAAGTGCTCTGTCATGCCGGCGCGCTGTCAGAGGCCGTTGTAGTCGGCATGCCTCGTCAACCACATGGCCGGCAACGAGTGGTCAACTCGGCACACGTTCAAGTATGCAGTTACTGCTAGCGACTGAATGGGTGTGTGGGAGTACCCCTTGGGAGGGGATGTCTCGCACCGCCGCGCCCAAGAAGTCAAAGCCAGATACCCTCGCCTGAATGAGGTATCCTCCCAGCCTCCAGTTCACAAACTTCCTGTAGCTCTCCAGTACGGTTTCATCGCGGCATTTCTTCAGTGTCTTGACCAACACGTCAGGGATGTCCTTCAAGGTGCTCTGCATCTTGACGGTCGAGACTATCGTGCGATGCTTCCACACCTGGAACGGCGACTCCAGCCGCAGAGGACCGCGACGCCAGCCCATGCTTACACCATCCGTGTCATAAGACACAGCTGAGGTGCCAGCGGTGCGTGCCGTGGATGGTGGTCGCTGCACAAGCGGTCCCGCCCCAAGCGTGCAGGTGAACGGGGGGAGCAAGCCCGGCTGGAAGGGCCTTTGCGACTTCAGAATCGTATCCATTACGAGACGAAAATTATCGTAGGTAAGGTTGACGGACACATCAGGCTTGGCCTGGCTTGCAAGCCGCACCTGGTGCCTGGCGTATGGCACGTTCGCACCACAGGCCGCCCATATGGTGTCTTTCACAGCGTCGCCCAATGCGACAGAACAGTGCATATCTGACCATTCGAACGTCTTTCCCTGGCCAACACTGCAACAGTGCCGACGTGGGTGGGAGCACACGGCGGGATCGAGGTGTTACGCGACGGCACTCCCCACACAGAGGACCACACCGAGCTTGACACCACAGCGTTATAAAATAGCAGTATAAACCTGATGGCGTACCTGATTGTGATCGTCCTGTCCTCGGTCGACTCCTGCATGATCTTCACTCTTCACAATCGATTGTTTTGCAGGCTTGGCGCTTACTTGGAGTACGTGCTGTTGTAAAGGTTGATAACAGTCGTCTGATGCGATGGAGGTGTACATTTGATCTTCTATTTCCCTAATGACAGAATGCCGCAGCGCTGGTTTGCGACAACGTCCGCTCCCGTCAAGTCGGGATTGTGTCCTCAAGCGTGGCCACGGCGTGTCCACAAGCGTGTGCACAGCAGTCGCTGGGCGCCCTGCCAACACATCCCGGCGCAGTTTTAAGTACTTGAAGTGAGCTGTATTTCATGTAGCCTTTCCTGTATGTGTCGCGCCATCATGCCGCAGGGAGGCGCCAAGAAGCGCCGTCGCACAGCAGCAGAGGTCGATCGGAACCTTGCACTGTTCAGCAACTTTCGTGTGCCGGCGCCTAGCGCTGGTTCGAGGACCCATTATCGCTGCAATCACTGTAATAATGATTACCGCGATTCAGCGTATGCGGACGAGCATTCGAAGCCTCGCAGGTGCAAGCAACGGTTACGGGCCGGAATGGATCGGGCCCCGGATCCGGAACGTGATAAGCAACAAGATGAAGCCATGGTGGCTCCCATGGAAGCCGACGTGAATGACTTGCCCGGTGTCGGTGAAGGTACCTCTAATGACGACCGTGCCAGCGGTCGTTTCATGCCTGCGGGCATCGGAGTTCAGACCGGACCCCTCTAAGACGAGGCGATGGACCTATTGGCCGCAATGCCCGGGCTGGCCCCGCCCGTGCAAGCAGCTGCCATCCCTGTAGGGGACCCTGATTTCCCACGGGCTCCTGTATGTCGTCCTGATCTCATCGCGCATGTTTTGTGTTGAGTGCTGCAGCGTTCGCTCTTTACCATCCGGGCCAACTGCCGCTAGCACTGGCTCTCACCTGCCACCTCTCATGTGCAGGCGTACCTCGCATTGGCAGCTGATCTGCCGGTGGACGCTGACCCCAAGTATGACGGGTTTCACCCATTGCCTGACGAGTACGGCGATGTGTGGTTTGATGCAGAGGAGGCCTTTGACGAGAATGCAGATGATGACTTGGATGCAGAGGGGGGCATCCACGAGGAGCCCGTGCGTGAGGAGCCGGGTAAACCGCCCCGAAGTGATACGGGCGCATACCTTCATTACAGTCTGGTGGAGGTCATACACGAGGATCATGAGGTCACGCTGAGCGAGGTTGCAGTCTGGCTGGCGAGGCTCGCATCAGACCATCGCCTTCCAAATGCCGCCATGGACTCGCTGTGCCAGATGATCCATTTCCTGCTACTGCCACCGGGCAACTTGTTCCCCCGCTCCTATCACATGCTCTAATGTGCGCTTGCTGCAGAAGTCAGTCATGACTGTGAGAGTCATGTTTGCGACGAATGCTTGGCTGTGTTCCCCGACATACCTGCCAGCAGCCACGCGGAGCATGCTGACGAGGTCTGCGCCCGGCCAGGGTGCAACAATACCAGATTCAAGCGAGGCCCTGGAGGGCATATCAGTCCCAAGCGCAGTGCTTTTTTCTTCGGCGAGGAGGGTACATTTGTGGATCTAGTAAGCAAGCCGCATATGCTGCCAGCCATGATGCAACACCGCAAGGAGGCTCTCAACGATCCAGAGTCCTTCTGGTGCTCGCCTGCAGGCAAGGAATTGAACATGAAGTGCCGAAACAAGTTTGACCAGACGGACATCAACGCCGACGAATTCGCGGTACTTGTGAGCCTTGGTGCGTTCCACCCAGGTGGGTCGTCTGATCCAGCCAGGAATGCATGTATTGGAAGCGTGTGCCCGCTCCTGACAATGTTGCTCAGACAGTCATGCCGTGTGCAGGTGCCGATGGAGGCCAGCTCTTTGTGAACAAGCAGCACGGCGCGCTTATCTAGGGCATAAGGCTACCAGACCTGCACGAAGGGATGCATGCCAAGAACGACAACTGGGCTCCACTCGGTGTTGTGGAGGGACCTACAGAGCCCACGCGGCTGGATGGCATCTTTCAGTCGCTTGAGGAGTTCTTCCTCGCCCACGCCCCGGGTGTGATACGTTGTTGTGTGGGTACACCCTGTACGATTACTCCCTTTATGGATCCTACGCTGTGGCAGATCTAGGCTTTAGGCAACTAAGTGCAAGCTAGTCGTTGGTGTGGCCGCAGGTGCAGTGCAGCAATGCATGCATGAGACTGCGGGAGTAGGACGTTGATGCATAGATTTGCATGGTGATCAGCAAGTTCGCTGTCACATATAGGACTGACTGCCAGTTCACCAGTCGATGTGTTTGACTGGCTGAATGGCAGGTACGTGTCTCTTGGACTTTGTTTGCATACTGCTGTGAGTTGGCACTGATACCTAGGACAATGCATTGATTGTGCTGATGTGTTTGACTGGCTGAATGGCAGGCTGTGACGTTGCATGTTGCTGCGGGCGAACATCGTAGACTCACAGTGCACATTCTGCCACATACGCCAGTCTCACCGCCGGGCAATAGCGGTTGGTCGATCCCTTGCGCCACAGTCGACTCATGCTGTGTGGTTTTGCAGGCAGGGACGGCACAACCCCGGTCCTTGTTCCCGACAGAACCGTGCCCGACAGGAGTGCGTGCAGTTGGGGGTGTGGGGGAAGCCCTTGTTCCACAAGCTGTCGTACTTCAAGTGTGTTCCTCCCCTTGACCAGTGTCACAACGCCCGATACGGGTAATGCAACCTCGCCGTATCGTTCACCTTCCGCACATTCCGTACGCTGTGACCCCTCGTGTTACCTTCCTCGTCCAGTCTGACAGCAAAACATGTTTTTGGCTGGACTGGGTGTTTGGCTAGCCTGTGTTGATCATGGCACGTGTCTGTTGCCATCGCGACACATGCCACCAGACACCTGACCGCGTGCAGTCCCTGCACATTCCTCCGCTTCGGTGTCGCCCACATCTTCCTCCTTGGACTTTTCAAGGACTTCTGGAAGCAGTGGTTGCCCGGGCCTGGTGCCAAGCGTGTCGGGGCTGCCGCAAGATTCGTACTCCCTGTGGCGGTCCGGCGCAAGATCACGGCCAGAGGCGTGGAAGTGGGCTTGCGGCAGACGGAGCTGATCAAAACACCCTATCGAGACGTTGTCCAGTGAGCACCCCCTCCTTAGCGTTCACCTGCTCACCTGTACAAGAGCCTGTTACACGTACTTCATGTTGGCACACATTTGAGTCCATCATCAAGTCCATGCGGTGTACACACTCGGCTTGCAGGCACCGCGGCAATTATCTTATGGAGGACTGGACGACATTCACTGAGACGTGGAGCACCTTCTTGTTACACAACCTGCCGTGGGACCGTACCGATGCAGAGCAACGCTATGTTCAAGCCCAATTTGAGACCCTGTGGGCGGACTTGCGGGCGGGTTGCCTTTACTTCATGAGATTCATGAAAGGCCAGCATACTTGGGAGAGGATACTCACGGCTCAAAAGCATTTGTTGGCTTACGGGAAGAGGGCCCAACAGGTATGGTCCCAGTTGCGAAGCCACTGCCTCGTCCAAACTGTACCCGAGCCACAGTTTATGTCACGTCTGTCTCGGGAATGCCATCGCTGTACGACATCCGGGTAGTGCAGATCTTCGGAGGTCAACTCCTAACCACGTTCAAGCTTCACTTGGCGGCCGTACATGTTCCGGATCAAGTTCGGGCCTGCGGTCCGGCCTTCTTCTGCCTTGAGTACTGGATAGAGCGACTCGTCCAGTTCTTCAAGCGGCTGATCAAGTACCGCTCAACGTCTTGTGCGGAGAGGATGTTTGTCAACGATCTCCTCATGCGGCGGGCGTGTGATCGCTTGGTGCAGGAGTACGGTGCCGAAGCGATTCCACGCCTGTCAGATGCCATTGCAGATGCCAAACGCCGCATTCGAGAGGGGAAGCGGATCCGTCGCCCTGCACCACCGCCAGGCCCGGAGGGGCCCCAGGCCGCCGCGCCTGCTGCGGCCCAGGCCGCCGCGCCTGCTGGAGCCCAGTCCGCCGCGCCTGCTGCGGCCCAGGCCGCCGCACCTGCTGGAGCCCAGGCCGTCTCTCCTGCTGCGGCCCAGGCCGCCGCGCCTGCTGCCCCCCCTGAGGCAGGGCCCTTCTGTGGCCCAGCGATGCTGGGCGCCGCGAAGGACCTGTCAGCTGCGGAACGGCTGGAGGTCTTGCCGGCACCGGTCGGGCCTCAGAGGCACCTCCGGGGTCTCCCCTACCTCATCTGCGCAGAGAACGAGGACTTTGCCAATCGCGGGTGGCCCAGCCATTTCAATTTGACAGGTTTCGCTCAGCGCGATGCCGTCGCATCATCGCCTGGAGTTGGCGCGGATGAAGAGGACAACATGCTGGTCCGTATCCGCTTGCGCAAGTACCTGCGAGCTGAACTGGAAATTGGTGAGAACGTTGCATGTACACAATACACCTCGCAGAAGGTGAAAGACAACACTTGATTCCTGATAGAGTATGTCCAGGGCGCCGATCGCCTGTTGTACGTGGGCCAGTTCAAGTATTTCGTAGACGTGACCTACGAGAAGTTCAGTTCCGTTAATATTCGGGATGATGTTGCCAATGATTCAGCGGACTACATTTGTGCGGCGGTTTGCAACTTGTACCATGCGGTACAGGTGGCGTCGCCAGGGGCCCGGGCACCCAACCTTGAATTGGGTCGCCCGCCAGAATTGTATCGGGTGGTGTCAGTGCGACCACAATCGGGCAACCGCTGCTTTGCCGGTTGCTGGGTGATCGACCTTCGGTCGGTGACACTAACCCTTGCGGCAACCGGTGAACGGAATGGTGGGCACATGTTTATGACAGTTTATAAAGCTTCTGGGAAATTAGGTAGTGTTCTGGGGTAGACCTGAAAAAGGTACATATCAGATGCGAAGCACCAGGTCCTGTAACAGGCGCATACATTGGTGGCAATGGTTTGATCAGGGGCACTGCACCGTTCAAACGTGATCGCATGTGTGTCGTTTGGCCTGCGTGTGACTAGGACCGCGATGCCACCGAAACGCCAATTCGTACTAAGATGGAATTAAATCGAACATAATCCTGTTGACATTGATTTGTTTGTGGAGGACAGTGCACGGGCAGGACATAGTTCACGCACGCTCGTGATCGCAGAGGACGACCTCTGATATTTCCGCATCGCCAGTCGATATCATCGGCTCTTTAGCAAATACAATAGTGTAAAGGACTTGCTGAGTGCCTTGCTGATTTGGTCGCCATGGCGAATCAGGATCTATTCCGTTTTGAATTAGAACGTGTGCGTCGCGATCCGGGTCATAACGACCACTATTTTAGATTTATACAGTATGCGATGAAGAAGATCGACGCGGGTCAGTGGGGACTGGATGGGCCGCAGGGCGAATCTAATTCAGACCTGCTTGCTCTTGTCCACCCACTCGACAATTCGCGCGCTCAAGGGCAGGCGGCGCAGTTCGAAAAGCACGTGAAGTGGCTTGAGAAGGCAAAGGGGCGGTCTGACAATGGAGAGGTCAAGCTGGCGTACTGAGAGTGCAAGCTGCGAAGCCTCGCTGCTGCTCGCCAGAGGGCCGTAGATCCACCCGAGCGAAGAACAGCCGGTGGTGGTCTCTTGCAAGGCATCCATGAGATGCTGGAGCGCACCGGCGACTATGCACCTGGGATCTTGTCATCCCTGCCTCTGGTGACAGTTTCACCAGAGCCTACCCACCGACGTGGGTGTCGCCAGAACTTGACATGTGACTCGCCATCAGGCAGGGCCAACACACCCTCAGAGGTTCCACAGCCCGGCGGCACCGGCCGATGGCATCAGCCAGCGGCAGATCTCCAACCGGACCCCCACCTCTCTCCTGCCGCAATGGGGACCACCGCATTCTTCGCGGGAGACAGCCACTCCCCTCATGCGGCTTCCTCCATTATGGCAGCTTCTTCAGCGGGACATCATCGCCCCCCGTCGCATCCTGAAGTGGCACTGCCGGCGCCCCCAAGACCCCATCAACAGGCGCAGCAGGAAAAGGCCCCCGCACGAGGGGTACCGAAACGTGCTGTGCCACGGCGACAACTGGGGTTGGCACAACTTGTGGCGGCCCGGCCCGAACTGCTTACCACACTGCAGCCACCACCGCCCACACCAGCAGCCCGGTCAGGTCTGCCATCGCGCCCGGCAACACCATCGCCTCGCGCCAAGAGATCGCTTCACCTCTCTGAGGCTGCGCCGGAGGGGGAGGCAGACCCTGCCCCCCCCCCCCCCCCCGGCCACATTGGCGGGTCCCCCGGCCACCCGATCAGGAAAAGTGAAGCGGACACGACGAGGCGGTTCGATCTCGCCAGGCGGGTCCCCCGATGGTGTTGCCGAAGCTCGTCACGCCGGCCCAAATATCTTAGGGGTACGACATCTCATCCGCTGCCTGGCCAGATACCATGGTATCTACTTCTCCATGAACTACTGCGCCAGTGTATGCAATTGACACCTGATCCATGACTGCAGATGCGGGTAAAGCACAAGCTAGACCGGGGCATCATCACGGACTGTGACTGGGATTATGCGGCGGATGACGTCCGGGTGCTGCGCCCGGGTGCATGGGTCGGGACCAAGGCCATGGAGTATATGGCCGCCATAGCGCTGAGAGGAGCGTGGCGCGACAGGCGGTACATCTTGGTGGACCCGTGTAACTGGCAAAGCCGCTGGGAGCAACTCGAGTCTAAGGGATCCTGCCGAGGGATAACGAAGTGGGACATGAGGGTAAACATGTTTGCTGGCGGAGGGTGGAGCCTCCACGCCGTCGTCCACCCTGTGTACTTAGCTTCTCACTGGAGCTTGGTCCTCATTTTCCGCCCATGTACGCCCACCACGCTCACCCTGACTGACTCCACGCCCTCTGACTGTACTGCTCAGTGTAGCCGCAGGCTTGCATGCATGCGAGACTTATTTGTAGTTGTCAAACCACGTATCCGCGTGATCTCAAGTCCGTCGGTGCATTGACAGACGTGGCTCAGCGGTGGATAACGACATCCACGGGTATGCGAGGCTCTTGATGGCTTTCTCCAATTACGTCAGGGATGATACGGTAGGGGTGGAGGAGCTGGACGCGGGTACGCCCGAGTGGGACGGCGTGTGGGAGTGCTGGGCTGCCGCGAATATTGCGACGCTGATAGTTGTTCAGGGTGCGCCTCCGTGTTCTGCCTGGAGGCACTATCACACCCACGTACTAACCCAATCTGAATTTCACGTCAAATTGCTATGAGGACAGGCAGTACGGCATCCTAAACAATACTACCGTGTGCAGCGAACCTCATCTTCCCCACCAGCGGAACGGCGCCTAAACTAAAGGCCATTAAGTTTGCAAATTCGTGCATCGATACCCGCTGGTGGCAGTGGGAATTCGTTGCAGTAGAGTGGTTCATGGAACACAAGGGCGCAGATGGAGGTTCGGCTGCCGTGTGGTTTACGTAGGAGGTGAAGACAGCGTCCCTTGCGTCGGCAGCCGATGTCCACAAGCTGGCTAAGACTTGCATTCAACGCCTGCTCGATGATCGGGAACCGACCATGCTTGCTATGGTGGAGGGAGCAGACCTGCAGCGCAATGGGCTACGTACACCGCCGCCAGCACCGCCACCTGCACCAGCGGACTCGATGGTGGACGGCGACGGCGATATGGGTGGCAAGCCGGCTGGTGGTGCACGGAAGCCCCGCAAACCGCCGGCCGGGAAGAAGAACAAGCCCAATAAATCATACATAACACCACGAAGGAATCCGGGGCGTAGCAGGGTGACCTTTCCCTCTCGGGAGGGCGGCGATGCGGGGGTAACTGCCGCCGCGGGGGTTTCCGCTAGACAGGGTGCGCTTTCCTAGACACACACCCTGCCTGCAGGCACGCTGTCCGTGCAGCACACATAGACGAGATGACTGCTGTAAATTAAGTCCTCTCGTGTGTCATGATGCCACCGCACGCGACACGTGCCCAGAACATTGCATGTATCGCCGGCTGCGGCAGCCATGTGAAGAAACCGACTTACTGTAACTGCTGCTGCAGGGCGCAAGACTATCGGTGCAGCCTTTGTGGATCTCACCCAGGACGACCGGATATTTGTGTCCGTGGAGCGCCCTCGCCCCCTGGAGCCCGATACACAACCTATCAGCGAAGGAAGAAGATGACAGGGTTAAGGCACAAGTAGATACGGTTATGGCTTTTTTCACGGGTGCCATGTCCCTCACCCCCGGCAACACTCAGCCATGGTTTGACTTAATGGTGCAGGCTGTGCAGCTGGTTGGGGGGGAGTGCATGACCGAGGAGGAATTAGCTGAAGCTTGAGGTGAATGCTGCGACCGGCCCTAGGCGACCCCTGAGCCAGAGGACGCGGAGGGCGACGAAGACAAAGACGACAGCGAGGCCGGCCGAAGCGGCCGTGCGCCCCAATCATCACAGGCTACAGTTTCGGATGACGACTTCGACCCAGGCAGGAGAAGCATGAAGGCGCAGCCCCCAGCCCGGCCCCCATCGGCGATGCAACGCAAGCGCGAGCTAGAGGACTTGCCTCCAAGCGTGGACCCGCGGGCCACGGGAGGGAAGGGAACGTATCACAGACGGCTTGCGCGGCGCGAGACACAAGAAGCAGGGGACAGGGAGGCCGGTACAGCCTTAGAGGATGACGAGGGAGATGCGGGAGAGTGGCGGGATGATGAACAAGGTCCTGGTGAAGTCTGCGGTGAACAGGGGCAAGCGAGCGCGGGAGAGGCGGGGAAGCAGGATGAGGGTGGTTCGACTTATGCGGCAAGAGAGGGCGGTGAGGCGCAAGTAGATGAAGCCAAGCCCAATGAAGACGGGGGTGATCAGGGGGACGCGACCGCATGAGCGGCGGCATGTTGCATACTCGGTTATGCCATGCCGCTGTAATTCGATGCCTTGACACTGCAAGGTTGCCAGTCCAAAACAACCCAATCCAAGTTACTGCAGCGTGTATCACAGCAACAATATGTTTTATTGACATGCTTTCGGTACAATCGGCGTTTTGTGATGGTTGTGTATGGCTGTACTCAATGCACACATCAGCCACGCGGTGATACCCTTTGGTGACATGTCTACATTTGCGGTTCTGCACACATGTTTGTTTGTCAAGAACCAGAAAAGCGCCCAACCCAAGGGGTTGTATTACTTCTGGACTGTAGGACGTTGTATATATGTGTCACTAGACTCTTGAGCGCACAGTATGGCTCATGACATTGTTACATGTCTATAACTGCGGTACGGCACTCGCCATCCCTCCCCTAGTGCACCACACTGCCAGGTCCTCTTGTGGCAGCACGCGCTCTGGTAGCTGACAACTCTGCACTACTGGTCTGGCGCAGCTTGTAGGCTACAATCGCAGCAGGATGTGTTCGGGTCAATCAAGCATGCACCGCCCTCGCTGAACGGCACGACGGCCGTGGTGCGGCATCCGACATGATCGACTGCAGGTGTGGCCGGCGAAGACAAGAAAGTCTCCCACACGCTGCGCGCTGGACCATCGTACGAGCAGGGGTTGAGCGCCGTTGTGGACAGGCTCTTGTCCCAGACCATGGGGCCGTCGAAGTGGATCTCACCATCCTTGAGCTTGGGCGCTGGAGCTGCTCCCGGCAGTTGCAGGTCCCTGCATGGCACACAACCGGTGATGGGCTGCCAGTCGAGTTTGTGGCGGGAGTGCATATGGCAGCGAGGCAGTGGATATCCAGATGGGCAGCACAGACCGTGGGAGATCTCTGCTCGCTGTCTCCACACTGTGAGGTGTGTCATTGAGATTGTACGCAGTCAGGAGCAGGAGTTGAGGCCACTTGGAGTCTGCCATCTCCTCGAACGCCTGATAGATCAGCCACCGTGCCACGGACCCCATATCCGCCAACGTGGCAAACACATGGTGCGGATGCCTGAACACTAGTTGCATGTGGAAGTGCGTGTGGGTGGGGGCTGCAGACGTGGTAGGCGCCGCCCGGAGAGCCACAACCTCGAAGTCTTCCTCCCGGGTACCGTACTCACGGGTCATCTCCGCCATGCACAGGTCTATGATATGTCGCACACCGCGCACGGCCCAGGCTTGGAACTGTGCAGCAGCGGCACCCCCAAGCTCCCCCCCCGTCTCATCGGCTCTCCCCCACAGCACGAAATACAGGTGCAGCGGGGAGGCCGTGGGCAGGACTTCGTACATCGGTTGTCGGCTCCAGGGCGATGGGTGCTGCGAGGTGTGCAGCGTACGGGCATGTAGCGCCTCGCCGACGTCCACAAGCCTGGCTCAGGTGTACTGCCTCTCCAGACGCACTCTAGCGTCCACTATGCTGCTTGATCCGCCTAGACGGACCGCAGTCGCGACAGGAATGGGCCACAAGCCGACCACGGTCGGATTCACGCTGTGGAGGGAAGCACCGCGCGCAAGCTCGCGGGGAAGGCCGCCTCGGTCCACAGCACCCCGAAATCTACATCAGCCGGGGTAAACGACGTATCTAAGGCCATGGGTGGAGCCATAGTCCTGTCCATCGGCTCGCAATCACAACGATCTCGCTCAGCGATGAAACCGGCATAACATGCAGCCTTCCCGCTGCACTACAGAATCAGTCGTCCCACTGTTGCATACAGCTGTAACATATCCTGCCTCCGCGGCGTGTGTGCATCACACTCGAGCGACGTCGTCGAGTGCTTCCAATGGGCGGCACCGGTGGACACCGTATGCGAACGTGGCTGCATTGGCTGGCTGCAAGGTCGGTCAAGCACTAGGTGGAGATCGCATCGAGCGCAATTCGGCACAGGATGCTGCTATTTGAAACCATACATCTACCACATATGTGGGCCCACAGACATCAGAGCTGGGCGTCTAGCGCAGCAGACACCAATTGATGGTGGTGGTGACGAGTGGCCACAGGATAGTCGCGGCAGCGGCTTGGACGCGTACACGTCGTTCAAATCGCGATCGCACGCGAGTCTATACAGATCATGAACAGACAGTGTCAGACCAAGATGCCTGTCTGATTAATGGTCTGGCTAATGCAGGCCTCTGCCCGAAGGCGCAGCATGTAACGTCTGACAACTGTCCATAGCCGCTGTTTATCAGCCGATGCTACTGAAACCGTCACAACCTTCCCATACAATCGTTGAATATACATCTTGCCGATGTAGACTGTGTTTCGACGCTCGCAGCACCGCCCGGCACGCGTGTCACCCCACGTTAGGTGGCTGGATGCCGCCGGTCACTCGAGTGACTGACAGGCTCCAGAGCTCCTCCTTGCTCTTACTATTTATCTTTACTAGATCATTCGGAGGTGACCAGTGCGTACAGCGGACTCCTTGCCAGCGGTGGCCAGCATTGTTGCGTGGGCGCGGAGACTGTCAGCTGCTTTGCATCCTCTATGCAAGCGGTCAGGTGATTTGCATCCCATATATCTAATTACTGTGTTCCTTCCTAGTAAGGTGCTGCTCCTGATGTCATTTGTCGATCCGGTACCGCCACTCGTGTTAACCGTAGTTCAGCGGCACGCGACCAGTCCCTTGCGGGCCCGACGGACTTGATGACTCCTCATATCTGGAACTCTTTTGGTTCGAAATGGGATAGTCGGGGCTGCGCCAAATCGCCAAGCCAGTCAGGCTTGGGATGTGTTATCCGACTCGCTAGTGCGCTATCGAGCCTTCGGCCCAACGCTTGTCCAGCGTTATCTGCCTACGGTGCCTCTTCCGCATACAAGCACATTATATATAATTCATCCATTATAACATGACGATGCGATCGGAGCATGTCTGCCCCGTGGGCTTGTCCCGCTCGTCAGCCGGCTCGATAGCTTACTTTCGAGCCCCCGGCCCAGCGCTTGTCAAGCGTTACCTGTCGACGGTGCCTCTTACGCTTACAAGCACATGCTATCTAGCATACAGTCTCCCCTTGATTGGAGACTAGTCCGGGCGTCAGGCGGGCGGCATACTGATTAACATCGGTGAGGCGCTGCGTAGGCTTGTCGGTCCGAACATACTGTCCCCTTTGATCGCGCAGCATGAACAGGTTCGAATGTGACGTCCTGCATGACGGCCCCGCCGTCCGCACCCGCGGACGGTCACATGACGTATCGGATAAGTCACCCACGGAACACCATGCGCGTGACGTCATCGTCTTGCGAGCCGCCTTGTCGGCGGCTGAGATGACGTAACCCGGACGTCCCCATTGCGCGTCACCGGCTCAATGCGTGACGGTGCAATGCCGTCATGCCAGGACTATCGTCATCCTGTGACGTCCCTAGGCCCCCTCGCGACCATGAGGACTTGTCAATGACGGTGCCTTGAAGGCACCTCAGCGTCCTGGTGACATCATCAGTACATATTTTTGCGAGGACCCCGTGAGGACGTCCTCGCAGGACTGGCAGCATCGTTGTAGTATATATATGTACAGTACGTCCGGCGGGACAGCGTGGCCAGGCACCACCGCCAAGCCTGCCAGCTGCATGCGCCGAGCAGCCGCAGCGAGGACCTGGCGCGTCACACCACGGTCCAGAGTGGTGGAGAGTTCCCGCATGGCATACTGCAAAAACGCTCGCGTGGAAACGGCCCCCGAAGCCGTAGCGAAGTCAGCAATTTTATTCAGGAAGGGGAACGCACCCATGCCGACACGGCCAAACGTCCCATGTGACAGGGACACAAAGCGGCACGCTTCCGTGCCGAAGCGGTCTTACTTGTCGCGCTTCCTGTCGTTCATCAGCTGAGCGGCAGTGCCTGGCGTTTTTGCCGAAGCGATGACCCGGGAGGGGGCCACCGGGCAGGTGACGCACACATTGGCCACTAGCTCGCTGATATGCGGGATCACGCGTCGCGTTGAGTCGGGCGTCTCTAGATTGCAAGCTTATAATACCCATGCATCTTTCTCAAGGATTCGGAACTGTTGCAACAGTTTCGAATTGAACCCGAAATCGTGTAGCTGATGCTGCATGCGGTTTCGCAAACCGCTTTCTTAGGATTCGATCAAAACCCTTGTTTAGGTATCACTTGGAGAAGCCGCAGAGGTGCCAGACTTGCACACAGTGCAGACACGCTTATAATGCACATATGCATGAAAGTGCGATGCCCAGCAGAGCAGGGCAAAGGGGGCCTTATTGGCCTCCGCTGAAGGCTGTATGCAACAGCTGTAATTTCGGTGATTCTATAGCATGCTCGCACGCCTGTTGAAGTGGTGTGGCCGCATGAGAGTAGCCCATTCAATTCCCTGGTAGCAAAGCCTGTCGAGCTGGCTACAGCCCACCGCGAAGCTTCCACGTCAAAGTGTGTGACGGCACAGTGTGGGGCCGGAGGCGGAGCCATGCGCACAGTGCCTGCGGGCTAGGACCAGGCCGTGTACCACCGTGAGTTTGGGAGGACACACAAGCTGGACTTGCTGTGGCTGTGCTGGCGTTTCAAAGCAATCCGCTCCGGTACCACTGATCTGCAGCAGCTGTGGCATAGCAGCGTCGGGCAGTTTTTGGGGGCAAACCGGGCTGAAAGAGCCATAGGTGCGCGTTCTGCAAAAGCCATCATCCACACCTCTCACAATCCTGATCTTGCAGCCAGAACAAGTTGAAATGTACATATTTTGATATTGGTTGTGGGGTTGGGCAGTGCTGTGGTGTGTGGTCGTACATGGACCGAGATTCACTGGATTGAATCCTAAGATGTATTTTGATTTGACTGCATGTATCCCCGGATAAGATGCGGCCATGCATGCATGCATGCATGCGTTGCGTGCGTGCTGCGAGCATTGCTTGCACCTGCAAGCCACGTGGACATTGCCAGTCCCGTTATCCAGACTCATGTTGTTCTCAATCTAGTCATGGAAAAAGCAGGTTGAGACAGTTGCACCCTCGAGGACTATATTAGGGGCCCTACGCTCGTGATCGCCGTTGACTGCTGAGCTACAAATGATCCGTCTGATGAGGCCCTTAAGCTTGGCACCGGCCGAAACTAGTCACGAAGCCTGTGTTAGTTCTGCAACCAGCAGCATCCAGTGTATCTTCTACCTTCTTGACTGTACACAGCTCCCCCACATGCCACACAAGCGTATAGCGTACTGTGATGGAGTGCTCGAGTGGAACCGGCTGTAGTGGGGATGCTGCTGTTGGGGGTTCGGTGGTGGCGGGGTTTGCCGGGGTAGGCGGTAGTACGCAGTGTGACTTGTGGTTGCTGTGTGCGGCTGTGGCATGGGTGCCGTGGTGGTGGTGTAACACTGGTCATGGCCTTTCACGCATCCACACACATGCACACTCCCGCACCCCACCACCACGGCACCCACGCCACAGCCGCACACAGCAACCACAAGTCACACTGCGTACTACTGCCCACCCCGGCAGACCCCGCCACCACCCAGCCCCCAACAGCAGCACCCCCCACAACAGCCGGCCCCACTCGAGCACTCCATCACGGGCCCGGGCCCCCCACACATGAGAGCCCGGGGGCTCACGCCCCCCACAGTGCAGGTCGTACCAGCCCTCCCCCTCCGGCTGCCCGGCAGGGGCCTGAAGGCGGGGCGCGAAGGGCACTGGCGGCGCCGCATCGCTCTCCCGCGACAGTTCACGGGAAGGCAGGGCGGGCCAACACGACCAGGCACGGAGCCGGCCTGCGCCGCTACAACCGCGGCACCGGTCCATCTGGCGGCCAGCGGCCGCGTACAGCACGTCCGACGGGACAGCGTGCACCAGGCACCAGGCACTAGGCACCACTGCCCGGCCCTACAGCCGCATGCGCAGCGGAGCCGCAGCGAGGACCTGGCGCGTCGCACCACAGCACAGAGTGGTGGAGAGTTCGCACATGGCATTCTGCAAGAATGCTCGCCTGGACACGGCCCGCGAAGCCGCAGCAAAGTCAGCGATCTTGTTCAGGAAGGCACCCGTGCCCACACGGCCAAACGTCTCATGCGACAGGGACACAAAGCGGCACGCGCCCGTGCCGGAGCGGCCATACTTGTCTCGCTTCCGGTCGTCCATCAGCTGGGCGGCAGCGCCTGGCGGGTTTGCCGGGTGACGACCCGGGAGGGGGCCACCGGACAGGTCACGCACACATCGGCCACGATGGTATCGCAGGGCAACACCACAAGCAAATCACCCCGTTCCGGGTCGCGTTGCGAGCGGGAGGGTAGCGGCCGGGCGCAAGCCGCTGCCGCGCGGCCCCGGCGACCCTCCGGCAGGCGCTGCGCCAGACCAGTGGCCACCCAGCCCACCGGCGGCAGGTGGTCACATTGCACCGTGCACTGGCCGGCCGGGGCGGCCGCCCTCACTTCCACGGCGGCGGCGGCGGCAGCTGCCGCGCTGAGCTGCCGTGCGCCATTGTGGCCGATGGCCGCCTCGCCGGGGATGTCTACGTCCATGGCGCCTGCCGTGTCGGCCGCGGTAGCCTTAACCTCGGACGAGGCAACAACGGCTGAGATGGCAGCAGCGACGAGCGCAGCCGCGGCGGCTGGTCCCTCTGAGGTGCCGGCGGCCGTGGCAGCGTTGCCGAACGGGGCAGCGTTGTCCGCCGGTCCGGAGGGGCGCAAGGAAGCAGGCGTGGAACGCGCCAGCGTCTGAATGCCATATGGGGTTGAAGGCACGGCCGAGGCGCTGGGGGGCGGGGTGGGTGGAGTGAGCGCACCAGCGGCAGCACAGCTGGCAGGCTCACAGGAGGGGCCGGGCGGCTGCGCGGGCGGCCGCACGCCCGGCACATCTGGGTACTGCTAGAGGCTCTTGTTGTTGGGCTCAAGAGACGTGGGGATGCCCGCCCGCATGATGAAGCGGCGCCATGCCTGCGTGATCGCATGATGGCGGGCGACCACCGTGCGCCACACTGCATTGCACACGAGGGCATTGCACACGAGGGCATCGCGCATAGGCTTGCGTCGCCCCCCACCCCCCCTTCTCCGCCCATCTCGCCCCGAGCGCCCCCCCCTCCACCCATTTCACCCTGCAGCCCCCCCACCCCCCCCCCCCCCCCCCCGCACCCGATCCCTCCCTCTTCCCTCCCTCCCTCTTCCCTCCTCCCAGCGCACGTCCGCCGTTTCTCCGCTGCGCCCCTCCCCGGACACCGCTCGGGCTGCCGGGCTGGCTGGGGCTATGGCTCCTGGGACCGGTGCCTCGCGGCCTCGGACATCGCCGTAGCGCGCAGTCGCGCCGGTGCAGACTGCTAGTGTCGCGCCGACGACCGCTTGTGGGCCCGACTAGTGCTGGCTGTGTGTTTGGTGTGCGCGTGGCCTGCGTGGTACTGTGTGGTGTGTGCGTGTCTGCTTTCGCGCTGGCGATAGTTCGTTCTGGCATTTGCTCGTGCGGCGCGTGACCTTGGTGCTTGCTGTGGCCGGTCTGTCTGCTTGTTGCCTGGTCTGTTGCCTCGGCGCTGCTGAGTCCTAGATCTATCACTGTGTAACACACGAGGGCATGCAAACCATCAGCAGGCGATTCCTGGACGCACACGCAGTTGCTGTCCGCCTCCTGGCTGGTGAACAGTGCCTCACCTAGGCGCAAGCGCACATTCACGCGGAACTCCGTGGCAGTCAGCTCAGTCGCACCGGGCCTGGCTTTCAGAAAAGCCGAGGCCATCGAGCCTGCGCAACTATGCAGGCGCGCCTTGCTGGTCAGGCTCTAGATAGATCTGTTCGCGTGTCGCTGACGACGGGCTGCGCGTTCCTTGATCCAGCGCTGCAAACGGATGCGTGGGTGTGGATGTGCCGGCTGTGTCGGTTCGTTGAGGCTTTTCACCTGAGACAATTGGTGCTTGTTGCTGCAGTCTGCTTTCGGGGGTTTTGGCCGTCTACTTTCCTGCTGTTTCCCTCGATGCCGGGCTGTTTCGTTCATCTCCGTGTAACACATCCCGGCATCCAGGAATTTGACATGTTTGGCGGGATCCGGGATGGGCACCGTCGGCCCGTCGAAACGTGACGCATGCGCCTGATTTTCTCGTCTGGTCGGCAACTTACGCGCAAAGAGACATCAAACAGTGCTTAATAATGCTTTATAATCGACTGGTCTTGTTGGTCCTGTTCTGGCGGTGTTCTTGTTGCTCGGCTTGCGCAATATGTTGCGTTCACGCCGTTCTCGTACCAAAGCATGCTCACAGCGCTCCTAATGGCACCCATACGCCGAAAATGTAACAGTAGTTGAACAATATGGTTGAGCGTCTAATCCGGCTCGCCACCTCCAGGGCAGGCCTGAATAGCTGTTGGTTCAATGCATCAAGGCCACAGCTGCTCAGCCTGCGAAGACCGAGAGCCCGCTCAGCGGTCCAAAGTATTGTGAAATTCTTGACGTACATCATGGCGTGTTGTTGAGCTGATCTCGTGCGCATCCTTGCACTGAGTGGGCATGCCTAGCACCGTGTGCATCCTCGGCCGAGCTCGGTCCCATCGTCGCGAATCTTCGGCATTAAAACGCAGTACAGTACAACCTGATGATAAACCAAGCACTTCAGGTCAGAAGATGGCCCTGTTGCGAGACCGGAGCTGGTGTTCTGAATGTGCGCAAGGCCTCGCGAGCACTAGTTAGGGTTTCCACATGGTTGCGTCAGCCCATCGTTTGGCTCAAACGGACACAGAGGCACACCTGTAGTGGAGGGGTGCGGGAGTGCGCGTGCGTGTGGGTGCGTGGGTGTGGTTGTGTCGGCTGTGTCGGTTCGTTGTGGCTTTTTCGCCTGGGAGAGTGATTGCTTTTTGCTGGTGTCTACTTTCGGGGGTTTTGGCCGTCTTTCCTTCCGTTGCCCTCGCTGCCGGGCTATTGCGTTCATCTCCGTGTAACACAGAGGCACACCTGCTCATCGATCCCAAAAAGTTTTGAATACGGAGGGTAGCTACGCCCACATGTGACTGTTTTGCCGGATGTGTGGGGTGGAGCGCGTGCGGGCGCGGCGCGCTTTAGGTTTATGTCAAAACCCTACCTTTTGGGGGGTGGGCTGGGTTGCCATCCCGAATATCAATCACAGGCAGTCGACACCCGAGTTCTGGAGCATGCACTGGCCGCAATAACGGCGACCGCCGTTCCAGGTGTATATGTTATTGATTTTCAGCACCCAGGAACGGCTTTGGAGACTCAGATGCTTTGGAGACACACACCGCTGCAGAAGAGAGAAGACTCTGTGAAGCTTCACGCGCGCGGGGCTGCAGAATTGATAACGGTACCGGTACAGCGTGACGACCATCCTGTGGTGCGCTACACAGTGCAAGCAGCTGTAATCAATCAAAGTTTTCTAGCTGCTGGATATCTAGAGAGCTGGGAGTTTTTGAAACTTCCGCGTGGCCCTAGCAGGACTCAATCCGCGCATCTCCGAGCTGAATTCCGCGGAGCTCCGCTGCTCAACCTGTCGGGATTTGCCACAATGCGTAAGTCTTGACGCCGTGTTCAGTGGGACTGCTGCCGACCTCAAGGTGGGGCCTCGGAAAAAGGGACCGGCGTGACCGGTAGCGTGACCGGCAGCTTGCGTGACCGGCAGCCACGATGTCAGCAGCCGCCAACTTGCACACGCATGCACAGCCGATCTATCACTGTGTTACACAGTGATAGATCTAGGACTCAGCAGCGCCGATCTATCACTGTGTAACACACGCATGCACAGCCGATCATGCCTTGTGTGCGGTTGTGACGGTACATAGTCGAGCTATGCATCCGTCCGAACATGAGACCTTTTCGTGGACTACGTCACAGTGGTATCGGTCTGGGGCTCCCATGCGGCATGACCCGAATTCGATTCCTTCAGGTCGTGATTACGTAAGGCGTGGTCATGCTCGCACGGTCCTTGTGGTCCACGACATGCTCGGGTTCTCTTCCCTGCGCCAAATCGAGTCAGCCTCGAAGGGGCTCGAGGCGTATGAGGGGGGGAGCTCTGCGACAGTACATAGTCGATCTATCATGGAGGTTGTCACACCGCAGCCACGTATGGTCGAGAGCTTTCTACCTCTGCTACGCTAGCGTACGCATGCTCGGCACGCTGCGCTCGGCATCCGCTAGGCGGACACATACAGCACTGGTAGATTTTAATTTCTGGAATTAGCTGCTTCGCGAGAGTTGCGGCAGTTGGCGCGCGCTGTGACGCCTGCGCCTGCTTTGTACCAGCGGTACCGGCAGTCGCAGCGGCTTTGCTCCGCACACCTCCTCACCTCGCAGCGCTGCAGCGTAGACACTGTACATTAGGCATACTTATTTTTGCTCTCGGCCACGGGGCCTGGGCCTGGCCCTAGGCCTCGCACTTTCTGCGGGTGCGCGTGCACCAACCACTTCGCGCCAGCGTAGCGTAATCACGCCCGAAGGCCCCAGCCTCGCTCCCACAGCATAGCACTACAATGAACGAGGACCTGCATGTGCCTTGCCCCGCGTGCCCTCGCCGCTTCCGCGCCGCCGGCGATCTGCTTGCCCACTGCCGGGGCTGCCACCCGAAGTACAAGTTCACTGAGGACCAACAACGGGCATACAGCTGCTACCACTGCGAGGCATGCAAGCTGCCCTTCTCGAGATACAACGATCCGGAGGGCCACAGGCATGCAGCAAATTGTCGCGGCGTACCAGCGGACTCCCACGCCCCCACTCCCGCCCGCACCCGGTACAACGGCCGCACGTGCACGCCCACCAACACTGGCCGTGGCCGCTCGCGCTCACGACAGCGGACACCGCCGCACATGAGGGCGCCACTGACGCGGGCCCAGCCCTCACACGTCGATGATGACCTGGCGGGACGACACACAGCCAGTTCGCAACCGCCGCAGGGAGGCTCCGGTTTGGTGTGCCGAACGCCCACCCCTGCGGCTGCGGCGGGCGCCGGCTCGACTGCGCCTCGGCCGCAAAGCCAGCCACCCGCCCGCACCGATTTGACCAAATCGTGCTGTCTGACATCGGTAGATGAGCACCACAGACTTGACGGCGGGCTGGCTGGTGGCCAACAACCCCCAGGTGACGTCCCGTCACCACAGTCCCCCGGAGCCACACTGCATGATAGCGAGGTGCACGATCAACGCACAGAGCCGCGCAGCGCCCGGCCGTCCGCAGGCGTTGCCACCTCACGTGCAGTCGTGCATTCACCTCGCCGTGTGGCCCATGCGTGTGACAACGGGACAGCTACCGCAGCACCTACGCCAGTCGTGGCTGCACACGCAGGGACCAACCATGGGACGTCCCCGACCGACGCGCCTGCCCCCATTTGCCGCGCGCCGGCTCGCCGCCATGCCACTCCCCCCCGACCCTCCCAAGCGCCCCGCCTCCCCCCAGCCAGCGCGCTGTCCTCCCGGACGTCTCCCGCACTGCCATTAGCGCTGGCCCACGGGTTGACTCCCACATGCGCGATCTGACGGAAGCAGACCTCGTCAGCGACACCCAGGTGGATCCAAAGCCAGCCTCAGACGCGCCGCCATCACTGGAGGCCCCCTACCCGGACGTGCGGATCCCTCAGGGTGTGCCGAACGAATGCAGATCCAGCTGGGCCGACGTTGTGGCCGCAGCGCTGGAACGTACCGCCGATGCGGCCGAGCGCGGTCACCGACCCAGTGTAGAGACAGAGCTCAGGCTCCTACTCCTGCTGCCCAGCCAGGCCCTCGGCAACACTGGCGCAAGCAGGGGACGCGCCAGGCGAGTCAATGCCCGCGTGCGCGAGATCCGGAAGCGGACCAGGGAGCAGATGTTGCTTGACACAGCTGAACATAGCGACCCCGGCCGCACTCGCACGGAAGTTGTGGCGGACATCGCAATGGCAGGGCGCATGCACCGACATGCATGCAACGGCAATGTTGGCCGCGCTGCGCGCTGCTTGGACAGCAGCCCCATCGTTCCCATCGACCAGAACTCACTGCCACGCTTGCGAGCGCTGCACCCACCCGCGCCCCCTCCAAAGCGCGCAGCGCAGCCTACCCCAGCCGGCAGCCGCTCAGCGGAAGTCTCAGCGGCGCGGTTTGAGGCTATCCTGCGGAACCTGACACAGGGCTCAGCGGCCGGCCCCAGCGGGTGGACATACGAGCACGTCCGCAGCGCCGGGCTGTATAACGAGCGCACGGGCGAGGCCATGCGCCGCTTCGTCAACCTCCTGCTGTCGGGCACCATCCCCCACTCCGACCTGCTGCTCGCCAGCCGCCTGATCGCCATCGCCAAACCGAACGGCGGCGTTCGCCCGATCGCTGTCGGAGAAGCATTCATGCGCCTCGCCGGTATCTGCGCGCTGGCGTGCGTCCCAGAAGCGCCGGGCCTGCTTGCCCCGCACCAGATTGGGGTCGGTGTTCGCGGCGGCCCTGAGATTCCGAGCCACGCGCTGGCCCCGGACTTCTCAGATGCGGAGACGGTCACAGTGCAGCTCGATCTCGAGAACGCGTTCAACCTGATTGACCGCGAGACCATCATTGCGGAGATTGACGCGCAACTCCCCGCCCTGGCCGCATTCGCACGCATGGCGTATGGATCGCCATCGCCGCTGCTGGCACGTCAGCAAGACGGGTCGAACGCGGTTTTGTGGAGTGCATCTGGCGTGAAGCAAGGCGACCCCATCGGCCCCCTCTACTTCGCCATCGCGTTCCGGCCCACGCCATTAGCGGCGCAAGAAGCGGCCCCTGACACGTTAGCCATCGCGTGCCACGATGACCTCACGGTGCAGGGTATGGTCGAGCAAGTGGTCGCCATGGGTCGAGTTGTGCAATCCCGTCACCAGTGCAACAAGCAGAAGACGCTCGTCCACTGCACCGATCCCGCCAAGGCCTCGCACGCAGCCGCCTGCCTAGGCGCCACGGTCGCCACTGACGGCATGGTCGCATGTGGCGCGCCACTGGGCACCCCTGCCTATGTGGAGGCGTATGTGCGCCGTAGATGCAAACGCACCGTCGAGCTCATGCAAAAGCTGGCAGGCCTCCGCTGGCGGCCCAGACACGGTGGGCTGTCCTCTTCCAGTGCCTGCAACATCGCGAAGCACACCTGCTGCGCACTACCGACTGGGCCCGTCTCGAACAGCCGCTCATGGGCGTCGAGAACGCCAGCGTACACGCCATGTGCCGCATCATCGAAACGCAACAGCTCACCGACCTACAGCGTGAGCAGGCCTTGCTCCCTCATAGACATGGCGGCATGGGTCTGCGACACTACACAGCCGACGTTGCTGACGCCGCGCGCCTCGCGTCGGCAGCAGTTGCGCACGCGGTGCTCGCGGACGGCATCGACGGCGGCAAGCCGTTCCGCGGCGACGCCGCGGTCCAGCACCAGGCCCGCCTCGCACGCTTGCGGAAGGCATGGCCGGCCGTGCAGGGAATCTCAGACAGCCCGACCCCAGCCGACGCCTGGGCGTCTGACGCTGGCTCGAAGCTGCGCATGACGCAGCTCCAGAGCGCGCTCAGCCGGGCGGAGGCCGACGCGCGCTGGACCGCCACGCGCGACTATCTCGAGACCCTGAAGCACGGTCCGAATCCCCAATCGGCGGAGACAGCGTGCGCTGATCTCGCTCGCCTCCTCAGCTGCTCTGGCTCGCTGGCCTCGGCGTTCCTCACTGCCTGCCCCGGCCCGGTGACGGGCCTGACCGACCATGAATTCCAGGTGGCCGTGCTGCTGCGGCTGGGTGAGCCGCTGCTACCCGTCCTGGAGTCGGATGAGGCCTGCCCCTGCGGCCGCGTGGCTGCGTCCGGTACACACAGTGTCATATGCGGACAGCTATGGGCAAGTTCAGTCCTAAAGCACGACCTCATCACCGTGGCTTGGAGGCGGGTGCTCATGCGCGCGTCGATCGCTTCATCGCTGGAGCCGCACGTTGGCAAGCTCCCCGGGGGCATACGCGTGCTCCCCCTCCGCGGCAGCCGGCAGTCGCCACCAGCCGCGCCGCCGGCGGACTTTACGCGCCCGCCGGCTGCGCCGTCTGCGAGTGCACCGGCCGCGCCGTGTCAGCAAGACCCGCCGCCGCCGCCGCCGCCGCCGCAGTCACCGCCGCCGCCGCCGCCGCCACCGGACCCCCCAGCCGATGCCGCGCCGGTCCAGCCCCCACCCCATCTCTCGCAGGCCCTCCAGGCTTCGGACGTGCCCCACACCCCTCATGGCACCCAAGCCCCGGCTCCGGCCTCCCTTACCCTTACTGCCGCTACCGCCCCCCCGCCGCGGCCCACGCCCCGACGCGCGACGCGCCCCTCGCCTCTGACCGAGAGGCAGCGCCCCCTGCCGCACCCCCGCTGCCCCGATCGCAGCGGCCTCCGCAGCGCGGCGACCTCTTGGCATTCCTCACCACGCGCATGGCGCTGCTGGACGTGAAGGTGATGCACCCGCTTGCCAGGTCGCATGTGCGCGGTGCGTCACGTGAGGCTGGCGCGACCGCCGAGAAGGGCGCACGGCAAAAGCGCGACAAATATGGCGCCATCACAGGTGCCGCCCAGTTCATCCCGCTCGTGCATGAGACGTATGGCAGGGTTGGACGGGACGCGTACCGCTTCCTCCAGACGGTCGCGGAGGTTGCCGCGGGACACGGGGCGGTGTCAAAGCGTACTTTCCTTCTCAATGCCATGCGCGACCTGTCCACAACGTTGTGCCGCGCGCTGGCGCGCCAAGCCCGCGCGGCCGCGCCCCTCCGTGCTAGACTGGTCGGACGGGCGCTGCTGCCGGGCCTTCCTGTCCCCACAGACGGCCTGCCGGCGCTGACAGGCCATCGCGCATAAGCTTGCGTCGCCCCCCCCCCCCCCCCCCCCTCGCCCATCCCGCCCCGAGAGCCCCCCCCCTCCACCCATTTCACCCTGCAGCCCCCCCACCCCCCCCCCCCCCCCCGCACCCGATCCCTCCCTCTTCCCTCCCTCCCTCTTCCCTCCTCCCAGCGCACGTCCGCCGTTTCTCCTCTGCGCCCCTCCCCGGACACCGCTCGGGCTGCCGAGCTGGCTGAGGCTACGGATCCTGGAACCGGTGCCTCGCGGCCTCGGACATGGCCGTAGCGCACGCTGTCGCGCCCGTGCAGACTGCTAGTGTCGAGTCGATGACCGCTTGTGGACCCGGCGAGTGCTAGCTGTGTGTTTGGTGTGCGCATGGCCTGCGTCGTACTGCGTGGTGTGTGCGTGTCGGCTTTCGCGCTGGCGTTAGTTCGTTCTGGCATTTGCTCGTGCGGCGCGTGGCCTTGGTGCTTGCGGTGGCCGGTCTGTTTATCTGCATGTTGCCTGGTCTGTTGCCTCGGCGCTGCTGAGTCCTAGATCTATCACTGTGTAACACATAGTCGAGCTATGCATCCGTCCGAACATGAGACCTTTTCGTGGTCTACGTCACAGCGGTCGCCTGCCTCTGCGCTGCTACTGGCCCGCCCTCAAACATTCGGATCCACAAGGCCAATTTCCAAAGCCCAGAGCATCAAAGTTTTTCGCCGGAAGGCAGCGCGCGTGGGCTTGCACTAGACTCCACACTGGCCTTGCCAAAGGCCTGCGCTTGATCAGCTTGGCATTGACTTGAGGCATTGCACGCCAGGCCGAACACAGATCCACGACGCAGGTCCATCCCGTACACATACATCCCTGTACATCCCTGTGCATCGCTGGTGTGCTCGCCAGGCCCAAAAGTGCCTACAACCTCAGATCACTTCGTAGCGAGCGTTGCAGCGTGTCGTGCCGAAGTTGGACTTTTGACTGTTTCATTTCATAAAACGGTTTGACCGTGAGCTTTCGACTGTCCAAGGGGTGGCTGTTATTCCCCTCTTATGTAAGATCGATCCGCTCTTACAACCCCTCTTGTACCTGTAACGTATCCGTTGTAATTGACCCCGTCACAATTGACCTCAATATGGCCACTACGTAAAAGCGCGATCGCGCGCGCGACCGCGCGTCCTTCACGAGGCAACTCAAGCGCTGAACAAGGGCGAATTATGAGCGCATATCTTGGTAATATAGTAATAGCGAGCGTGTATCTGCTCTTACATCGAGGGCCTCCAATCCAGTGCACCAAGCCAATGTACAACTATATTCTAGACTCACATGCTACCCAGCAGATTCGAGCCGGCCAGGCGATCACGTGGCACGAAGTGCGCACCCGTGAGCCGTGCTACCCTGGACATGGTCTTTCTGATCAAAAACCCATTTCCTTTCACTGTCGCCGTACTAAACTTTCGCAACGAGTCCTCAATCCAGCGAGCCTTTGCTCGCTTGTTGAACGGCCCAACCAACGACACTGCCAGCGTGTTGAGGTAATGCATGGCATGCGACCCTAATCTGCCATGTGTCTCGTGCACAACCGGCACCACCTTGTACAAACCCTGCACACTCTCTTTGTACTTGTTGAGTTTGAGTTGTGTTACACGGAGATGAATGCAATAGCACGGCATCGAGGGCAACAGAAGGAAAGTAGACGGCCAAAACCCCCGAAAGTAGACACCAGCAAAAAGCAATCACTCTCCCAGGCGAAAAAGCCACAACGAACCGACACAGCCGACACAACCACACCCACACACCCACACGCATGCGCACTCCCGCACCCCTCCACTACGGCACCCGCGCCACAACCGCACAAAGCAACAACCACCACCGCACCACTGCCCACCCCAGCAAAACCTGCTACCACAGACCCCCCAACAGCAGCACCCCACTCCATCCTGCCCCACTGGAGCATTCCATCACGGGCCCCGCACATGAGAGCCCGGGGGCGCACGCCCCCCACAGTGCAAGGCGTACCAGCCCTCCCCCTCCGGCCGCCCGGCAGGGGCCGCAAGGCGGGGCGCGAAGGGCACTGGCGGCGCCGCATCACGCCCCCCACGGTGGCTCGCGGGAAGGCAGGGCGGGCCAGCATGACCGGACGCGGGGCCGGCCTGCGCTGCTGCAGCCGCGGCACCCGGTCCAGCAAGGCGGCCAGCGGCCGTCTGTAGCACGTCCGACGGGACGATGGTGAGTTTGAGTAGTTCGCGAACTGACGCCGCGTGCCCCTTTGCCCCCCATGCTTTCCCCACCACAGCCACCCCAGATGGCTGGATGAAGCTGACATCAAGGACATACACATCTAAGTCCGGACCATTTGCTAGGATGTCACCCCTACTGTCGTCCCTGTAGCGTCTGCCTAGGCTGACCATCACAGGCTCAATTGGACACCGATGGCGCTCTTACTCGACGGCGCCAAGCCGTAACGGCTATGTTGTCGCGCAACTTCTAGCAGTCGGCATTGTGTCGACATGTCATGGCATGATCTACGTCGCCGGGCTTCACCCGAGCATTGCCATCACATATAACTTCTCCATCTAATGGCAGCAAGGCGGAAAATTCCGCCCCTGAACCGCATCCCATGCACAAAATCCCCATCATTCAGAGTCAGCATGCGGTTGGGAGGGAATCTAGGAACAACGCGTATATCTACTGTTACATCGAGGGGCTCCGATCCAGTGCACCAAGCGAACGTACAACTAGAGTCTAGACTCACATGCTACCCAGCAGATGCGAGCCGGCCAGGCGATCACCTGGCACAAACTGCGCACCCGTGCGCACCCGTAGATATGACAACGCGTACATATATCTATGCATGTATCTGCGGCATATCCTCTCGAACCTTCGAGTCTAGTGCCTTCCGCTCCATGCCCTTCTTGACATCTTTCTGTGCGCGGGCGTGTGTTTTTCTTTTGGGTGCTAACGCGGATGCTGCCGTCTCGTCTCGGACTTCTCCGACACGGGAGTCTGCGCACGCGTTGCCTTAACGAGCAGCTAGACATCACAGCTTCCGGAACACTAGGCATTCTGTTTTTTACGTGTTGTTCCAAGTCGACTCTGTGTCAAGAGCGCTGCGCGCGCCGTGTGCAACTGTGTTCGAACACGGAATTCAACGATGTACAATTGTGATCAACGATGTACACGTCAGCGCCACGTTAGCTCACGAATTCGGCCCGCGCGCGGGACACCTCGGCAGAAGTTGTGTTATCCAACATTTCATGCCCATCATGCATAGCGTGCTGACGCTACGTTCCCTCTAGCATGGACTGCGGCCGCATGGCGATGCCCGTGCCGAAAGGACAAGCAAGTCTTGTATCTTGAGCTGTTGCACGAGCGGCGCTTAGGTCAGACGTACATCCGCCAGTGCAAGCGCGACTGTAAGCGAGACTGCATGAGCGACGTCGCTATCGGTCGATCATACCAAGGTCCGGTTTTGAGAACGGCAGAAGGAGCGCGTGCATGGATTCCAGCATGGACAGTGTATGATATGTTGTATTGAGGCTAATGTAACATCATTGACGTGTTTCTGGACGCCGTCGTGCCATGGCGTTGTGGTGCTGCGGGTCGCCGTGTACGATGAGGCCCGAAGGCCTGCCTCAGACACCGTGACCATCCAGCACGACGACATGGCAGCGACGAGGTTGTTCCAAAAAGGTCTGACTGGCTGTGCCGGTGAGTGCATGCTTGTTAGCATGTGCTGAGTCTCGTGGGGATGACGAACAACAACAAACACTGTCCGAGCGCTTGTTCTAGACCTGCAAACACGGATGCCTGATACGTCACTCGAATAGGCATGACTGCGTTGTTGCAAAGTCATGATTGGCAATGCGACAGACACGCAGCGTAGATGGCACGACGACCATCAACAGCTGTCCCATCAACTGCTGTGGAAGCTTCATTGAACTCGACGACCTGTTGATGACAGAATCTGATACATTGAATCCCTGCAAGTGGCAAACAGCACATGATGGGCTAGCTGTCGCGCCCGTGCAGACTGCTTGTGTCGCGCTGACGACCGCTTGTGCGCCCGGCGAGTGCTGGCTGTGTGTTTGGTGTGCGCGTGGCCTGCGTGGTACTGCGTGGTGTGTGCGTGTCTGCTTTCGCGCTGGCGTTAGTTCGTTCTGGCGTTTGCTTGTGCGGCGCGTGGCCTTGGTGCTTGCGGTGGCCGGTCTGTCTGTTTGTTTGTTGCCTGGTCTGTTGCCTCGGCGCTGCTGAGTCCTAGATCTATCACTGTGTAACACACATGATGGGCTAGTTGCAGTTCAGTCTGGTCACCTAGCTTTCACTGGTGACACAGCACACTCGCGCGCACGCTGGGGACCATGCAGGCTGCACCTTGAAACACACCGAGAACACAAAGAAGACAAAGCCAGTGTAGATAGAATCCGCGCAGTTGTACATGCCACATGATATTGCACCAACACAATCATCACAGGGGATGAATCCACCAGGCAAAGTCACAAGGTCATTATGCATACGAGTGCGTTGTGATGTCTGAGCGGCTAGATACTTTGGCTTGCAGTGCAAGTCCAAAAGGAGTTGTTCGCTTCACACAATGCCACTGGCAGTGCACTCTCACATTCTTCCAGGTAGAATTTGTTAAGCACATTCCAGCATTGACTGCTTCGTGCCAAGTGATCCTGGTCGGGCAACTCGAGCAGGGCTTCAAACACTGACCCCGGCAGACTGGTGCAATGTGGCTCATATGCTCAGCTTCGTAGAACTTGCACATGTACGCTAGTATCTAACTCTGGCTCACTCTGCAGCTCTGACATAGCATGCCTATGCTTGTCCACAAAAATGTCCACGTATCTCTTTATGCTTGTCCACGAAAATGCAAGGCTGAGCTTTGGATTCAGCGAACCAAAGACCATGGCTGGATTCAGCCCCTTAACTGTGGACCAATCGCTGGCATTTGCTCACCGCAGGCCTGGCGACATCATGTGAGTGGAAGCCTGCAGATCAGACTGCACTGCATGCTTCAGAATGTGTGCATACTATGCAATGACCAGTCTCCCCAACGTAGTGATCTATGTACCAGCATGAGCTGTGACCAGCTCTGTACACACAGACCATGCATGCTACAGTATGACCAGGTATCAGTGATCATGGCCGTGGTGAGTGGCAGCACTTCCGCCTCGCCTCGTTGAAATGTTCACGTGCATGGGCTGCTCAACCCTTTCCCCGATGCTTTGCCCACCATTGTGATGTGACGTCGACAGCCACGCCAGATGGGTGGGTACAGCTGACACCCAGCACGTACACATCGTTGCTCAGATAATGCGCTAGGATGTCCCCCCTACTGTCGTCCCTATAGCATCTGTCCAAGCAGCGCTGTCGTCCCTACAGCATCTGCTGACGTCCCTATAGCATCTGTCTACTCTCCCTTGACGTGGAAGACCCTTCTGGAAGGATCCGCTCTTACTCTACGGCGCCAACATGCCATGGCAACATTGTGGCGCAACGTCCATCTCGACTGTGGAACTTTTCCCAGTATTTGTGCCTGGCATGAGATGCAGCAATCGCTTCCATACAATGCGATGCTGCATGTGTTGTGCTACACAGTATCACGTGATAGATCTAGGACCCAGCAGCGCCGACGCAACAGACCAGTCAACATGCAAACAGACAAATCATCACAAGCCCAAAGGCCACTAGCCGCACAAGCAAATGTTGGAATGGACCAGTGCCGAAACAAAAGCACAGACACACACCAATAACGCATGCTTGCTTGCTTTTTGCTGGTGTCTGCTTTCGGGGGGTTTTGGCCGTCTACTTTCCTTCTGTTGCCCTCGCTGCCGGGCTATTGCGTTCATCTCCGTGTAACACCAATAACGCATGACGATGCATATGTTGTGCAGGTGGACAGATCATCAGCCTGGACTCCCGGTCTTACATGTGATACGTCACCTCGAGCTCGTCACATCGACAAAGATGATCTGTGCGCGCAACCTGAAGCAGCCACTGTGGGTGGTCGCCCTGCTGCTGGTCTTTCTGGGGGAGGCCCTTGAGGTTCTTGGTGCGCCCCGTGCTAGCAGCAGTACTATGCTACCGGTTGTGCTGCTGTCGCCTTGTTGCATCATTTTGGATGGTGACCATCTGCTGTGAACCACACAAAAGCGCGTTGTTTTTTGTTCTGGCATTGGCTCGTGCGGCGCGTGGCCTTAGTGCTTGCGGCGGCCGGTCTGTATGTTTGCTTGTTGCCTGGTCTGTTGCCTCGGCGCTGCTGAGTCCTGGATCTATCACTGTGTAACACAAAAGCGCGTCGGCCTGGCACCCCTGTGGGCAGAAGCAGAAGAACAAACCACACACACAATTGCAACCCCATCGATCGGCTCACCAATGGGCATTGTTTAGCGCATATGGTTTGCGCACGCCTCGCGCGAGGTTGGAGGTGTTGAATATCTGTAGGTGTGGCATGTAGTTCTAGTCAAACGGCGAGCATGCATGTGCCTCGCAGCCGCCACTGCGTTCTAACATACACTTTCAAGCACATGAGCAGGGATTGCGTTGTGGCGCGTGCGCATGCATTGCACTGTGACAGCATGTGACTCTTGAGATCTCAGAGCACAGCCTCAGCAGAGACGTCGACATGGAGCACAACGCGAAACGGCAGTGCAGAACTTTGCAAGGGGGGGTGTGCCACTGCGTCTACGCCAAACTGGCCCACCCATAGGTGGGCCAGCGGGGTTGGAAAGTTGGAGCTGTTCAAGAAAACTCTGATACGAACGTTTTTTAGAGGTTCTGATGCCTCCTTGTAATAGTATATACTCATGTGAGTGCTGTGGATCTGAGTTGGCTCAAATCGGCCAAGTGTGTGCGATGCAATGAGTCGTCTGGTGCAGTGTGGTAAACAGTGATAGATCTAGGACTCAGCAGCGCCGAGGCAACAGACCAGGCAACAAGCAAACAGACAGACTAGCCACGGTAAGCACCAAGGCCACGCGCAGCATGAGCAAATGCCAGAACGAACTAGCGCAAGCTCGAAAGCAGACACTCACACACCACGCAGTACCACGCATCCCACGCGCACACCAAACACACAGTCAGCACTCGCCGGGCCCACAAGCGGTCGCCGACTCGACACTAGCAGGCTGCACGGGCGCGCCGGCGCGCGCTACGGCCATCTTCGAGGCCGTGAGGCACCGGTCCCAGGAGCTGCAGCCACAGCCAGCCCAGCAGCACGCGCGGTGTCCGGGAAAAGGGGCAGAGGAGAAACGGCGGACGTGCGCTGGAAGGAGGGAAGCGGAGGGAGGAGTAGGGACGGGTGGGGGCGGGGGGGGGGGGGGGGGGGGGGGTTGGTGACACTGCCCACCACGGCTGCATTTCCAGACACACCAGTCATGGGGCACGACGCAAGCCTATTGAGGAGCACGACGCAAGCCTATTTGCGATGGCCTGTCAGCGCGCCGGCAGGCCGTCTGTGGGGACAGGAAGGCCCGGCAGCAGCGCCTGTCCAACCAGTCTAGCACGGAGGGGCGCGGCCGCGCGGGCTTGGTGCGCCAGCGCGCGGCACAATGTTGTGGACAGGTCGCGCTTAACATTGGGCAGGAAAGTACGCTTAGACACTGCGCTGTGTCCTGCAGCTACCTCCGCGACCGTCTGGAGAAAGCGGTATGCGTCCTGTCCAACCCTGCCATACGTCTCATGCACGAGCGGGATGAAGTGAACGGCACCTGTGACGGCGCCATATTCGTTGCGCTTTTGCCGTTTGCCCTTCTCAGCGGTCGCGCCAGTCTCGCGTCTGATGCAGTCTGTCACACCAGCATCGCTGAATGCACAGCGGGCACTTGGCGATATCAAAGTGCTGAACGCAAAGAATGAACTACTGACTTAATTATATTTTATGTCGCTACGGTTGGGTGCTCGCAGACTTGTCCACATCAGGTCTGGCGATTCGGTGGGGCTGCATGTGTTCAGCAGGAGATGTTTCCCTGCCTAAAGATGACACCAAAACAGACTCACAAACGTATTTCACGATGCATTCAACATGTCCTGAGTTGTTTTAACGCCTGAATGTATGTGCTGATCGGATTGTGAGCCGACTGCTCTCGCACGGAGCTGGTGCCAGCCCGTGTCAAGGAAGTGCATGGGCTGCAGTGAATGCTAAATTACTTTGACAGAACAAGGTAAAGGAATATAAATAGCGTATCTGGTGATTTGCGTGGCTACATAATGTGCCTGGCCAATGGGACGAGACACCACCAGCCATGCGCGTCCTCATCGATGCGGCCAGGATTCCGCTGATATGAAATATATGCGGCACCGAGGCCAATATATACGTACTGTCTCTCCCTTACAGAGTCATCCGGGACCAAACTGGCTGACTTCCAGTAGATGTCATGTGCAAGGAGCAGATCATGTGGCCGGCCCAACCCCCAAAACCGGCAGCAAACCCGCGTCTGTGTGGCTTGTGCAAGTCCCAACTGCGTATTCCAATTCAGCTTGATGCATTTTGTGGTGCCCTGGAGGTCCAATTTTACACAAATCACTAGCTACCCATCCCCTCAGGGCAGCAATGCTCCCCAAACGACCCCTGTCCACCTGCTCTCATGGTCTGCAACCTGCAGTGCCCGTGGCCTAGCCCAAAACTTCATGTGCTCCATCTGCCAATGGCTCCCTCCCTGAACTGCATTAGCTCCATGCTTGATCATTGCTGAGCAGTTGCGCCTCAGAAGCTGCAAACCTCCCTCTAATTCCATTTCTCGTGCATCATGACCCCCGACTTCGCGCCTGGTTGACGCTTTTGTTCGCGGAAAGCTGCTTGGCACTCAGATTCACAATTCAGGAACATTCACCGGAACGGAATCACTAATCAATGCGATTCCACCGTACGTGGAGAGAATGATGACATGTTAGTCGACATGGGCAGTGGCGGCAATCATGGCGCCGCGTCACGCACATGGCATGCGTGTTTCGAGCGTCCCGGATGTGGTCGCTAAGGGCTGCTGTTACCCAGCAGATGCGAGCCGGCCAGGCGATCACCTGGCACGAACTGCGCACCCGTGAGCCGTGCTACCCTGGACATGGTCTTTCTGATCACAAACCCGTTTCCTTTCACTGTCGCCGCACTGAACTCCCGCAAGGAGTTCTCAATCCAGCGAGCCTTTGCTCTCTTGTCGAACGGCCCAACCAACGACACTGCCAGCGTGTTGAGGTACTGCATCCTTCTATGTACAGTTACATCGAGGGGCTCCGATCCAGTGCACCAAGCGAACGTACAACTAGATTCTAGACTCACATGCTACCCAGCACATGCAAGCCGGCCAGGCGATCACCTGGCACAAACTGCGCACCCGTGAGCCGTGCTACCCTGGACATGGTCTTTCTGATCACAAACCCGTTTCCTTTCACTGTCGCCGCACTGAACTCCCACAAGGAGTTCTCAATCCAGCGAGCCTTTGCTCTCTTGTCGAACGGCCCAACCAACGACACTGCCAGCGTGTTGAGGTACTGCATCCTTCTATGTACAGTTACATCGAGGGGCTCCGATCCAGTGCACCAAGCGAACGTACAACTAGATTCTAGACTCACATGCTACCCAGCAGATGCAAGCCGACCAGGCGATCACCTGGCACAAACTGCGCACCCGTGAGCCGTGCTACCCTGGACATGGTCTTTCTGATCACAAACCCGTTTCCTTTCACTGTCGCCGCACTGAACTCCCGCAAGGAGTTCTCAATCCAGCAAGCCTTTGCTCTCTTGTCGAACGGCCCAACCAACGACACTGCCAGCGTGTTGAGGTACTGCATCCTTCTATGTACAGTTACATCGAGGGGCTCCGATCCAGTGCACCAAGCGAACGTACAACTAGATTCTAGACTCACATGCTACCCAGCAGATGCAAGCCGGCCAGGCGATCACCTGGCACAAACTGCGCACCCGTGAGCCGTGCTACCCTGGACATGGTCTTTCTGATCACAAACCCGTTTCCTTTCACTGTCGCCGCACTGAACTCCCGCAAGGAGTTCTCAATCCAGCGAGCCTTTGCTCTCTTGTCGAACGGCCCACTGCCAGCGTGTTGAGGTACTGCATCCTTCTATGTACAGTTACATCGAGGGGCTCCGATCCAGTGCACCAAGCGAACGTACAACTAGATTCTAGACTCACATGCTACCCAGCAGATGCAAGCCGGCCAGGCGATCACCTGGCACAAACTGCGCACCCGTGAGCCGTGCTACCCTGGACATGGTCTTTCTGATCACAAACCCGTTTCCTTACACTGTCGCCGCACTGAACTCCCGCAAGGAGTTCTCAATCCAGCGAGCCTTTGCTCTCTTGTCGAACGGCCCAACCAACGACACTGCCAGCGTGTTGAGGTACTGCATCCTTCTATGTACAGTTACATCGAGGGGCTCCGATCCAGTGCACCAAGCGAACGTACAACTAGATTCTAGACTCACATGCTACCCAGCAGATGCAAGCCGGCCAGGCGATCACCTGGCACAAACTGCGCACCCGTGAGCCGTGCTACCCTGGACATGGTCTTTCTGATCACAAACCCGTTTCCTTTCACTGTCGCCGCACTGAACTCCCGCAAGGAGTTCTCAATCCACCGAATCCTTCTATGTATGCATTGTTACAAGATGTATTGAAGCGCAGTGCAAGATGTATTTAAGCGAATTCATGACTAACGGCCAGTAAATTTGCGTACTGCCAGTTGATTACAGCACAAGTCGCTACGGACGATCATCAAGTACATGTTTCATACGATGAACATCTAGACAACAAGATAACAAATTCGGGGTCTAATATGTTGCAGCGAGAGCTACTTCGTGTTTGTGCCTGTCAACCGCGCCTTGTATTGAGGTTGGCTGGTAGAGCTCTGCACTGGTGCGCACGCACCCTCTTGCCCCTCAGTATCGCATCAGCCACCTTTGTACATGTCATATACGTGCTTGGACGTGGATATCAATGCAGATTGCTGCAAACGAGTGTGGGCGCAGTCTGGACCACCGTCAAGGTTCCCACCCCGGGAGTCTTCCTCGCGTGAAAAAAACGCATGCATGGAGGTGGGCCGACACATGGTGGGCCGCGCGCAAACGATGGCAGGGTGCATGCACAGCGCAATAGAAAGCAGAAATTGATAGGCGATGAACTAGATCATGTTACAGTGTGTCAATATCATCCTATTGACCGTCACATCTACACCACCGGCGTCCTCGGCAGCATGCCATCACAACTGCCAGCATCAGAGCACAAGTGCAATGACCTCACAATGTACACATTGATAATATCTTAACACAAGTTTCTCTCGATGATAGGATCCCAGTCATGCTTGTGGCCGTTAGCCAGCCAACCTGCATACCAGCAAGCCCTCTGGTGACAGGTCAGATGGCTCCACTCGTCCTTGAAACATGCAAAGGGCCTGCCGCTGAGGCAAATTGGCTGCTCACCTCGAAAAATAATGCCCAATCAACTGGTAGTGACCATCCCACTCACAGCTGGCCTCCTCGCCAGCAAGCCAACACAGCCAGAATCACTGCCATCACCGAACACATGACCTGATGATGTAGCAAGTCGACTGCATCATCGTCTCAGCTTCAACTCGTGCCAAGGTGCTAAGGCGATAGCCTATGCTTATGACTGAACTTGCAAACAGACTGTGGTGAGGAGTGTGGCTCAACACTCCAGGCAGCAAGTTTGAGTGTGTACGCACATTACCATCCCCATCAGGGACAAAAAAACAGCTGTTGAGCACATTTAAACACCTGCCATAGCGCTCCCTGACTTCACAGCTGTCGCAAGTGTGTGGTTGCCTGGTCTGTTGCCTCGGCGCTTCTGAGTCCTAGATCTATCACTGTGTAACACAGCTGTCGCAAGTGCCAAAACTTTCAACTGTCGACTTGTGACCCACAGAAAGCATGTACCTACAGAACAAACCTGAATTTTATCATCATTACTAGCTGTCATACAAGTGAATTCGCGGCCGAACGGAATAGATCCCGTGTAGGCCACTAGGATCCAACTCACCTGAATGCCAAAGGCTGCAATTTCAGCTGCAGCTGCTGAGGCTAGCGGCTGCACAGCATAGGTACATTAAAAACCTGTATATCATCCAGCATATACTTGAACATAACAAAGCTGGCCACGATGACAGCCCAGCACCCAGTCAAGTTGTGGCGCGGGTGCCGTAGTGGAGGGGTGCGGGAGTGCGCGTGCGTGTGGGTGCGTGGGTGTGATTGTGTCGGCTGTGTCGGTTCGTTGTGGCTTTTTCGCCTGGGAGAGTGATTGCTTTTTGCTGGTGTCTACTTTCGGGGGTTTTGGCCGTCTACTTTCCTTCTGTCGCCCTCGCTGCCGGGCTATTGCGTTCATCTCCGTGTAACACACCCAGTCAAGTACAGCATCACAGAATCTCATAGGGCGCTGCAACAGGCTCGTGAGCTTACCTGACTGTCAGACGCTGCAATTGCTGCTGCTTAAGATCATGGCTGTATAACATAGAAATTTGGGTGTCCTGACACCAGCACACTGCTGCCGGGCTGGCTGTGGCTGCAGCTCCTGGGACCGGTGCCTCGCGGCCTCGGAGATGGCCATTGCGCGCGCCGGCGCGCCCGTGCAGACTGCTAGTGTCCAGTCGGCGACCGCTGGTGGGCCCGGCGAGTGGTGATTGTGTGTTTGGTGTGCGCGTGGGCTGTGTGGTACTGTGTGGTGTGTGAGTGTCTGCTTTCGAGCTGGCGCTAGTTCGTTCTGGCATTTGCTCGTGCGGCGCGTGGCCTTGGCGCTTATGGTGGCCGGTCTGTCTGTTTGCTTGTTGCCTGGTCTGTTGCCTCGGCGCTGCTTAGTCCTAGATCTATCACTGTGTAATACACCAGCACACTGCTGAAAAAGCTACATCCAGCTGTCAGACCAGTGCAACATGAGCTAAACCAAACGAATACAGCACCTCATTGAGTTTCGCATAACACCTTTGAGCACATCTGACCGTCAGAAGCTGCAGCGGCTGCTTGTGAAGACACTGGTTGGACAGAGTGAGAAAGCCAGCGACCTGCAAGACAACGAGTGGCTGTTGAAAGCACAGCCCCTGCTATGCACGGCCGTTGAGAGCTTCTTGCTGCACTGAGAATTTTCGTGCAACAGAGGATTTGCGTAGCAATGAGCAGGCTAGCTTCTTCGATTCAAGTTGTACAGCTCTTGAACACACTAGAAATACAATTGTTACAAAATTTGAACTACATAGGTTCACGGAAGAGACGAAACTTCCGTAGAATTCTCACAGCGTAGCTGCGTAGGACAGTAGCGAACTGTCCAGCTGATACTTTTGCTCGGCATTTGAGGTCAACAACGACTGCGCTGAACCCCTGCAACAAGCGTATACGCCATGAGTGACAGGCCAGCATACATTTAAAGCTATACTGATGCATGATAATGTGTTTACACGCGCCAAACGTGGCCGATCTAGGAGGCAGTGCGACATCGCTGGACGCCAGTGTTAAGTCGGCTTGCGACTGGCCCGTGGCCGGGATCCATGATTCAGTGTGATCCAAGACAAATAGAGGTATATAGCTTCAGGCTTTATGAGGTCAGAGCATGCAAGCTGGCAAGTTTGTTCGCTACTCGGGCGCACAAGGAACGATCTGACAGTGCAACTTTACGGGAATTACGGAGCTGCGAGAGGAAGTCTAACAAGAACAGGCACAGCCGTACATGCCATACACGCCTGACAAGCATGCGCTAATCACTGGTAGCGCCACTACAGTGATTGCTTCAGCCGGGCACACACTTGCTCTGCATGCAGCGGTACGTGACCATGTGGTGTGGTGCACTAGTACGTGAATAGACGACCACTCCAACTTGCGTGATCACCTGGGAGCTAGACGAGGACGTGGGCGCAGCGGCTTTTCCAGCTTCTGTATAAGTAATCACCGAAGCTCAGACAGGGCGAAAGAGACGCTGTTTGTGCCACGCAGAAAAGCCTGCCCCGTTCTTGAACAGCGGCAAGCAGAGGTGCACTTTGTTCCGGGTGATTTAGCTGCACATACATAACATAAATTACGTAATCGTTTAGAGTGTTATCCCTTATCCCATTGCATCACAGATGGCAAGCACCGCACCAGCGCCCATCTGCGGAGCCCGGACCACTGCAGCCCACCTCATCTATTCGCCCACCCTCTGGGTGGCCTTCGCGAGAGACAGTCATCACACAGACGCCAACCATGACCGTTCTCAGGCCATCCAGACCCAGTGAATACCTTGGTCAGCTCTTTCAAACCAAGGCTTGTCAGAATCCACTGCCTACTTGTGCGTTTCCAAACAGTTCTTCACAAACACCCATGCCTGCAATTCTTACTCTTTCCACTGGCCCACTCACATGGTGGGCGGAAAACTACCCCAGCATTCCACATGCACGTGCCTCCCCACAGACGGCCTGCCGGCGCTGACAGGCCATCGCGCATAGGCTTGCGTCGCCCCCCCCCCCCCCCCCCCCCTCCGCCCATCTCGCCCCGAGAGCCCCCCCCTCCACCCATTTCACCCTGCAGCCCCCCCACCCACCCCCTCCCCCCCCCCCGCACCCGATCCGTCCCTCTTCCCTCCCTCCCTCTTCCCTCCTCCCAGCGCACGTCCGCCGTTTCTCCTCTGCGCCCCTCCCCGGACACCGCTCGGGCTGCCGGGCTGGCTGAGGCTATGGCTCCTGGGACCGGTGCCTCGCGGCCTCGGACATCGCCGTAGCGCGCGCTGTCGCGCCCGTGCAGACTGCTAGTTTCGCGCCGATGACCGCTTGTGGGCCCGGCGAGTGCTGGCTGTGTGTTTGGTGTGCGCGTGGCCTGCGTGGTACTGCGTGGTGTGTGCGTGTCTGCTTTCGCGCTGGCGATAGTTCGTTCTGGCATTTGCTCATGCGGCGCGTGACCTTGGTGCTTGCGGTGGCCGGTCTGTCTGTTTGCTTGTTGCCTGGTCTGTTGCCTCGGCGCTGCTGAGTCCTAGATCTATCACTGTGTAACACATGCATGTGCACATGGTGCATTCAACCATATTACCACTTGAATTATGCCAAACATGCCTTGTTGATCCAAAACCTTCCACTCTTGCCATTCAATGAGCTCCAAAGGCCCCCTGCATGCTCACTGTAGATCTTCTTACCTTTGCAGCTGGCCCACCCCCGTCTTGGGAGATACAAATAGTTGCCACCACGAAACAGCCAGCACAATGGCTCAAATGATCATCTGAACATCCACAAGCACCTTACACACCTCAGGGACCACCACTACATTGAGTTTGACCAGTTTTACGCATTTCTCAGTGACCTGCTGATAAGGCCACCCTCAGTATTCCCACCTTACCAGTTGGCCCACCCGGGTGGTCCAGTTTGGCGTAGACGCTGTGGCACTCAGCTCTATAGCATGTCCAGTGTTCACGCAGACACCCGGGACCCCGCAAACGAGTTTCGGACGTCCATGGGGCATGTCTACATGCTTCGGGACTCCCTGTAGCCTTGTTTTGTGATACTGGGGAAACCGGCCTTTCAGGAACAAATGGACCCTCATCTCCGGGAAAATGGTCCTTGCATTCCCAAGCATCCTGAAGCCCTTCTCAAACCTATCTAGGCGTTCCCAATGGCCCCCAAATTGATCTGGGGGAGCCCTCAAAGTCTCACACCTGTGTGCTTGCGTGCGTGTGTGTCACACACACATGTGACACAAACAGAAGTGTGCAGCCAATTGCAATGGCCAGTGCTGCCACCAATGCAGGCCGCACCCAGTGCTGTGCGCTGCATGTGCACTGTGCAAGCGTGGTATGCGGTGCACTTATGTTGTGCGTCCTGTGTACGTATCCAGGGCAAACCCTGAACGCTTCACGCGTGCGTGCCATGTAATCATGTGAACATGTGAAGCATGCTGAGGCGTATGTGTGCAGGGTGTGTCAACATGGGTGGATTCTGCGGCATCAATTGCTTTTCAATTGAAGTGGCGCTTTACACAGGGATGTATCGCCGCCGCCTACAGCAGAGGGACTGCACATGCTGCGATGGACTAGACTGCGAATCCCAATTTTGCGGAGGTGCGTTGATGCACCAAACTGTGTGTACTGAACCGGATAGTGAACTATACCCATGCACTGGTCTGTTGCCTCGGCGCTGCTGGGTCCTAGATCTATCACTGTGTAACACTGTACACGTGCAGTCAAGGCTCAAGATGATCATTCCTGCGCCGAGCTGCACTAGTACTACCTGCACCAGTACATTCCTGCGCTGCACGAGCACATGCAGCATGACTACTGACGTCGATGATTCTTTGCATGGCGTCAATTATGCGCTGAGCAGCCGGCTTGGCAACTTTTGCTGGGCTAGCGCTCCTGCTCCTCATCTGCGATGGCCAAACATTCGGCGGCACAAGTGCCTATCAAATTTCGCTCGTTGAACACTTGCCTGCGTGTCGCACAGTCCCCTGGGCTTCGACGAGCTCCACACTCACCTTTTTTGCAAACCATTTGTACATGTTCAGCCTCTGTCCGAGCACAATACACGCATGATGGATTGATCTGTCATTGCACAGCAGCTAGCACATGATTTAGCTGACACTACCTGTTGGTTTTTTGTGCATGGGTGTGGGATCGAGGGAGGCACTTACAACTGTAATGAGATTGCAGCGTGCTGCACACTGGCACCCCTTGGTCTCTTGCCTCGGCGATGCTGGGTCCTAGATCTATCACTGTGTGTGGGACTGGCACCCACCGTAATGCATGCATTCACATAAGGCACAAGGTTGAAGCTGTGCAAGAATGCAGTGACCAAGGCTGAGCAGTCGTTAGCATGGTGCAGAGTAGCCCTGGGCTGACTGCCCTTCGTGATGGTGCAAGTGGTGATAGCACTCTGTCATTGGCAGCACAACCTGCAGGTGTCGAATTAGACGGTTATGACTATGGCTATGGCTATGACTATGACTATGACTCAGAGGGTACAACCACGCCCAGGGATGATGTTTATGACAATGACTCAGAGGGTACAACCACGCCCCTGGATGATGATTATGACTATGTATCAGAGGATAAGATCGGGCCCCTGGATCCCTCAGCCCCGATCCTAGATCCCCCAGCTCTGATCCCGGATCCCCCGACCCCGACCGCGGATCCGCCGACCCCGACTGCGGATCCCCCGACCCCCTCCATGTTGCCGCCGCCATTGACCAGCACATTCCTTCCGCCCGTTGTAGAGGCTTCTTCTGCTGGCATCACTACTGGTATGAATGCGTGCGGTACAGTGGTAACTGCTGCAGTGGCACTACTTGCAGCACGTCTGAGGTAAAAGTTTGGTGATGCGATGTGTGACTTTGATTTGCAACATATTGTGTGTTACACAGTGATAGATCTAGGACTCAGCAGCGCCGAGGCAACATATTGTGTGTCGTGTTGGCAGCACTGTCTTGTAACATGTGATGATGGAAGTCTATTTGGACTGCCGAGTTGGCATGAACTTGACGACTATGGCATTCGGATCAAGTCTAGATCTGCTTTATTAAGCCTTTGAAGGCGAGCAAATTCCTCTCTGCTCTAGCAGATGCATTGCCATTGAGCTTATCATTATAGTATGCGCCACTGCAGTTTCACCCACAGTGACTTCACATGACTGCAATTGCAACTAGTGCTTCCAGGTCCTGTCCAATATGGATATCAGTGCAGAGTGACTCTCTGCAATGATTGTGACGCTGATTGGCGACGATCTACGCAAAGTACTGACTGCCAACAAATGATCCACAAGTCTCGGTTCCGTTCTTCATAGAGGCAGGACAAGTTGAGTTAGCATTTTGCAATGTTTCCCTTAAGATATGCAGTGAGAAAGTTAAAGTAGGCGCAATGCGCCCTAGTTGAAAAGCTGCCCGTCTCAAGTTGTACATGCCACAGTACAATTTTGAAACGCCATATCCCACCATATCACGAGACACAAAAGTTGCATGGCGCGAAGACTCCTACCATTCAGGCTGCAGCGGTCGTTGTTGTGTGCCACAAAACCTCGTGTTGGCAAGGCTAGACAAGGAATGCACCTCTTCTCTCTCAGTATGACACTGTGCATCTGTGCCGGCAGGCCAACCACCAGCTGTATGTACAGCTCAGGCCCGGTATTATCCATCAAACAACGCATGCAGCTACTCCTATTGCCTCCCCGATGCGCCAGGCCTCCGATGGTGATATGTGGACAAGCTTCTTACCGCTAATTATGGCAACCGAATACAGAGCAGATTGACACCAGAAGTGCAAGGTCAACTGCTTCGACCTTTCGCCGACCAGCCCATAAACATCCCATCCCCCCACTCCGTCTCCCACACCTGTGCGACGATCTATGCCCCAGCAGCGCCAAGGGAGGAGAACACAGAGCAAAAGAACAATCGCAAGCAGCACGGTCACCCAACACATTCGCATCAACCGTTGCCTCGTCTGTTGCCTCGGCGCTGCTGAGTCCTAGATCTATCACTGTGTAACACATTCGCATCAACCGCAAGCACATGCGTGGATCCGCCGTGTTCGCGCTCGTGGCTGTGGCTGTGGCCCCTGGGACAGGTGGCTTGGGGCCGTGGCGATGGCTGTAGCGCGAAGCTGCACGCACGTCTGGACTGCTGGGGTCGGATTGGCGCGCGCCGATGGGCCCGGTGCATGCTGACTGTGTGTGCGTGCGTGCGTCCTCTGCTACGCTAGCGTACGCATGCTCGGCACGCTGCGCTCGGCATCCGCCTGGCGGACACAGACAGCACTGGTAGATTTTAATTTCTGGAATTAGCTGCTCCGCGAGAGTTGCGGCAGTTGGCGCGCGCCGTGACGCCTGCGCCTGCTTTGTACCAGCGGCACCGGCAGTCGCAGCCGCTTCGCTCCGCACACCTCCTCACCTCGCAGCGCTGCAGCGCAGACACTGTAAATTAGGCATACTTCTTTTTGCTCGGCCACGGGGCCTGGGCCTGGTCCTAGGCCTCGCACTTTCTGCGGGTGCGCGTGCACCAACCACTTCGCGCCAGCGCAGCGTACTCACGCCCGAAGGCCCCAGCCTCGCTCCCACAGCACAGCACTGCCGTGAACGGGGACCTGCATGCGCCTTGCCCCGCGTGCCCTCGCCGCTTCCGCGCCGCCGGCGATCTGCTGGCCCACTGCCGGGGCTGCCACCCGAAGTACAAATTCACTGAGGACCAACAACGGGCATACAGCTGCTACCACTGCGAGGCATGCAAGCTGCCCTTCTCGAGATACAACGATATGGAGGGCCACAGGCATGCAACAAACTGTCGCGGCGTACCAGCGGACTCCCACGCCCCCACTCCCGCCCGCACCCGGTACAGCGGCCGCACGAGCAAGCCCACCAATACTGGCCGTGGCCGCTCGCGCTCACAACAGCGGACACCACTGCACATGAGGGAGCCACTGGCGCAGGCCCAGCCCTCACACGTCGACGATGACCTGGCAGAACGACACACAGCCAGTTCGCAACCGCCGCGGGGAGGCTCCGGTTTGGTGTACCGAACGCCCACCCCTGCGGCTGCGGCGAGCGCCGGCTCGACTGCTCCCCGGCCGCAAAGCCAGCCACCCGCCCGCACCGATTTGAACACATCGTGCTGTCTGACATCGGTAGATGAGCACCACAGACTTGACAGCGGGCTGGCTGGTGGCCAACAACCCCCAGGTGACGTCCCATCACCACTGTCCCCCGGAGCCACACTGCATGATAGCGAGGTGCACGATCAAAGCACAGAGCCACGCAGCGCCCGGCCGTCCGCAGGCGTTGCCACCTTACATGCAGTCGAGCATTCACCTCGCCGTATGACCCGAATGTGTGACACACACCGGGACTGCTACCACGATACCTGCGCCAGTCGTGGCTGCATACGCAGGGACCATCCATGGGACGTCCCTGACCGACGCGTCTGCCCCCATTTGGCACGCGCCGGCTCGCCGCCATGCCACTCCCCCCCAACCCTCCCATGCGCCCCGCCTCCCCCCGCGGCCAGCGCGCCGTGTTCCCGGATATCTCCCGCGCCACCATTAGCGCTGGCCCACGGGTTGACTCCAACATGCGCAATCTGACAAAAGCAGCCCTCGTCAGCGACACCCAGGTGGATCAAATGCCAGCCCCATACGCGCCACCATCACTGGAGGCCCCCTACCCGGACGTGCGGATCTCTCAGGTTATGCCGGACGAATGCAGATCCAGCTGGGCCGACGTTTTGGCCACAGCGCTGGAACATACCGCCGATGCGGCTGAGCGCGGTCACCGGCCCAGTGTAGAGACAGATCTCCGGCTCCTACTCCTGCTGCCCAGCCAGGCTCTCGGCAACATTGGCGCGAGCAGGGGGCGCGCCAGGCGAGTCAGTGCGCGCGTGCGCAAGATCCTGAAGCGGACCAGGGAGCAGATGTTGCTCGACACCGCTGAACCCAGCGACCCCGGCCGCACTCGCACAGAATTTGTGGCGGACATCGCAATGGCAGGGCGCATGCACCAACCTGCAAGCAACAGCAATGTTGGCCGCGCTGCGCGCTGCTTGGACAGCAGCCCTATCGTTCGTATTGACCAGAACTCACTGCCACACCTGCGAGCGCTGAACCCCCTTGCGCCCCCTCCAGAGCGCGCGGTGCAGCCTACCCCAGCCGCCAGCCGCTCAGCGGGATTCTCAGCGGCGCGGTTTCCGGCAATCCTGCAGAACCTGACACAGGGCTCAGCGGGCGGACAATAGAGCACATCCGCAGCACCGGGTTGTATAACGAGCGCACGGGCGAGGCCATGCACCGCTCCGTCAACCTCCTGCTGTCGTGCACCATCCCCCACTCCGACCTGCTGCTCGCCAGCCGCCTGATTGCCATTGCCAAACCAAACGGCGGCGTTTGCCCGATCGCTATCGGCGAAGTCTTCATGCGCCTTGCCGGTATCTGCGCGCGAGCTTGCGTCCCAGAAGTGCCGGGCCTGCTTGCCCGGGGCGGTATCCGCGGCGGCCCTGAGATTCCGAGCCACGCGCTGGCCCGGACTTCTCAGATGCGGATACGGTCACAGTGCAGCTCGATCTCGAAAACGCGTTCATGGATATAGACGCGCAACTCCCCGCCCTGGCCGCATTTGCACGCATGGCGTATGTAACGCCATCGCTGCTGCTGGCACGTCAGCAAGACGGGTCTAACGCGGTTCTGTGGAGTGCATCTGGCGTGAAGCAAGGCGACCCTATCGGCCCCCTCTACTTCGCCATTGCGTTCCGGCCCACTCTGTTTGCGGCGCAAGAAGCGGCCCCCTGACACGTCAGCCATCGCGTGCCACAATGACCTGACGGTGCAGGGCACGGTCGAGCAAGTGGTTGCTATGGGCTGAGTTGTGCAATCCCGCCACCAGTGCAACAAGCAGAGGACGCTCGTCCACTGCACCGATCCCGCCAAGGCCTCGCGTGCAGCTGCCTGCCTAGGCGCCACGGTCGCCACTGACGGCCTGGTCGCACGCGGCACGCCACTGGGCACCCCTGCCTATGTGGAGGCGTATGTGCGCCGCAGATGCAATCGCACCGTCGAGCTCATGCAAAAGCTGGCAGGCCTTCCGCTGACGGCCCAGACACGGTGGGCTGTCCTCTTCCAGTGCCTGCAGCATCGCGAAGCACACCTGCTGCGCACTACCGACTGGGCCCACCTCGACCAGCCGCTCATGGGCGTCGAGAACGCCAGCATACACGCCATGTGCCGCATCATCGAACTGCAGCAGCTCACCGACCTGCACTGTGGCAGGCCTTGCTCCCTCATAGACATGGCGGCATGGGTCTGCGACACTACACAGCCAACGTTGCTGACGCAGCGCGACTCGCGTCGGCGGCGGTTGCGCACGCGGTGCTTGCAGACGGCATCTACGGCGGTAAACCGTTCCGCGGCGACGCCGCAGTCCAGCACCAGGCCCGCCTCGCACGCTTGCGGAAGTTATGGCCGGCTGTTGAGGGTATCTCAGATAGCCCGACCCCAGCCGACGCCTGGGCGTCTGACGCTGGCTCAACGCTGCGCATGACGCAGCTCCAGAGCGCGCTCAGCCGGGCGGAGGCCGACGCGCGCTGGACCGCCACGCGCGACCAACTTCAGACCCTGAAGCACGGTCCGAATCCCCAATCGGCGGAGACGGCGTGCGCTGATCTTGCTTGCCTCCTCAGCTGCTCTGGCTCGCTGACATCGCCGTTCCTCACGTCCTGCCCCGGCCCAGTGGCAGGCCTGACCGACCATGAATTCCAGGTGGCTGTGCTTCTGCGGCTGGGTGAGCCGCTACTACCTGTCTTGGACTTGGATGAGGCCTGCCCGTGGGGCCGCGTGGCTGCGTCCGGCACGCACAGTGTCATATGCGGCCAGCTATGGGCGACTTCAGTCCTAAAGCACAACCTCATCACCGTGGCTTGGAGGCGGGTGCTCATGCGCGCGTCGCTCGCTTCATCGCTCGAGCCGGTGTTGGCAAGCTCCCCGAAGGCATACGCGTGCTCCCCCTCCGCGGCAGCCGGCAGCCGGCAGCCGCCACCAGCCGCCGACTTCTCGCGCCCGCCGGCTGCGCCGTCTGCGAGTGTACCCGCCGCGCCGTGTCAGCGAGGCCCGCCGCCGCCGCCGCCGCCACGGCCACGGCCACGGCCACGGCCACGGCCACGGCCACCGCCACCGCCACCGCAACCGCCACCGCCACCGCTGCCGGACCCCCCAGCCGATGCTGCGCGGTGCAACCCCCTCCCCAGCTCTCGCAGGCCCCCCAGGCTTCGGACGTGCCCCACACCCTCATGGCACCCAAGCCCCGGTCCCGGCCTCCCCGACCCCCACTGCCACTACGGCCAACCCCCCCCCCACCGCGGCCCAAACCCTGACGCGCGACGCGCCCCCCGCCCCTGACCGGGCGGCAGCGCCTCCTCCCGCACCCCCGCCCCCCCGATCGCAGCGGGGTCCGCAGCGCGGCGACCTCCTGGCATTCCTCATCACGCGCATGGCGCTGCTGGATGTGAAGGTGATGCACCCGCTTGCCAGATCGCATGTGCGCGGTGCGTCACGTGAGGCTGGCGCGACCGCTGAGAAGGGCGAACGGCACAAGCGCGACAAATACGGCGCCGTCACTGGTGGCGCCCAGTTCCACCCGCTCGTGCATGAGACGTATGGCAGGGTTGGACGGGACGCATACTGCTTCCTCCAGACGGTTGCGGAGGTAGGCACGGGAGACGGCGTAGTGTCTAAGCGTACTTTCTTGCTCAATGCCATGCGCGATCTGTCCACAACATTGTGCCACGCGCTGGCGCGCCAAGCCCGCGCGGCCGTGCCCCTCCGTGCTAGACTGGTCGTACGGGCGCTGCTGCCGGGCCTTCCTGTCCCCACAGACGGCCTGCAGGCGCTGACAGGCCATCGCGCATAGGCTTGCGCCGTGCCCGCCCCCCGCCCCCCCCCCCCGCCCATCTCGCCCTGCAGCCCCCCCCCCACCCATTTCGCCCTGCAGCCCTCCCGTTCCCCCCCCCCCCCCCCCGCGCCTGTCCCTCCTCCTCCCTCCCTCTTCCCTCCTCCCGGCGCACCTTCGCCGCTTCTCCTCTGCCTCCCGTTCCCGGACACCGCTCGTGCTTCCGGGCTGGCTATGGCTGCAGCCCCTGGGACCGGTGCCTCGCGGCCTCGGAGATGGCCGCAGCGCGCGCCGGTGCGCCTTTGCAGACTGCTAGTGTCGAGTCAGCGCCCGCGGGTGGGCCCGGCGAATGTGTTTGGTGTGCGCGTGGGCTGCGTGGTACTGCGTGGTGTGGGAGTGTCTGCTTTTGAGCCGGCGCTAGTTCGGTCTGGCATTTGCTCGTGCGGAGAGTGCCGTTGGTGTTTACGATGGCCGATCTATCTGTTTGCTTGTTGCTTGATCTGTTGCCTCGGCGCTGCTGAGTGCTGGATCTATCACTGTGTAACACACATCCGACGCACAACCTCACAGTGCGTCGGAGGCCCCGTTGCGTTCGTGCCGGCTAGTGTCACCGATTACAAAAAAAAGGCAGAATTACGGCGTCATTGTAACGTAAACTTGCTCTTCGTAAGATTACGGCGTAATTGACACCCAAAAAACCTTTATGTTCAGGGCGACATCTAAGCCACACCGCTCCCAGCATCCGCGCGCACAGGATTGGTACAGATATGCCAAGCTCGTACACATCTACTGCAGGCTTAGCTGTGCACAACTGCCCATTTCGTCCCGTGAGTGGAAAGTTATGCAGCGGTCAGCGCGCTCTGCAGCGCTCTGTGGCGGTCGTCGGTCTTCCCGTTTGCCCGCAACTGCCCCACAGTTGCCTGGGGAATACAAAAGATCGTAATTCTCGTTTTTTGTCGTAAAGGTCGCGAAAGAGATTGGATGTTTTAAGGCTGGTGCAAGCAGCAGCTTGCCACGCACAGTGCGTGTTCGCTGCTAGTGCTTCGCAGCTTTTAACTAAGATATTTGCCTGATTGCCTGTTTGCCTGTTGACTACTCTGTTGTTTCGGCGCTGCTGGGTCCTGGATCTATCACTTTGTAACACATGCGTGGAACACTTCCGGCAGCTGCATCTCGAACAGGTAGCGCGTCAACCCAGCGTAGCATGGCGCAGCACACTGCGCCTTAATCACAGGCACCAGCTGCACCAGGTGCAGGCTGGGTACCTCGGCAAGGCCAAGTGCACTGGGGCTTTGCCGGTGCCAGTGCCAGCGTGGGCTGGAGGGGCTCATTGGGAACCGCAGCTGGTCAGGCGTGGAATGGCTGTATGAGTGTTCTGGGGCATGCCGTGCATGGGGCACGTGCCATCAATTGTGCACATGGTTGTGTACTATCACCTCATTCACACCACACGTGTGGCCTAGGCCATGTGATAACGTGTGGGGAACGGGCAGCCACTCACCTCCGGAGGGCGCGCCTGCTTGGTCCGGCAGTCCCGACTGAGCATGACAGCCTACAAGCCTTGACGTGCCTTCTGACATAGGCTGCCACCAACGGCGCAGCGCCGCGATCAGCACATACATTCAGGCATTACAACAACTCAGGATATATTTGATATGTTACGAAATGCATTTGTGTGACTGTTTTGGTACACGTGTCATCCGTTAGCAGGGAAACATCTCCTGCTGAACACATGCAGCCCCACAGAATCGCCAGACCTGATGTGGACAAGTCTGCGAGCACCCAGCCGTCGCGAAATAAAAGATGTTTTAAAATTTTCAGTAGTTCATTATTTGCGTTCAGCGCCTTTGATACCGCCAAGTGCCCTCTCTGCAGTCAGCGACGCTCGTGTGACACACTGCACAAGACAACTCATTGCATCGCACACACTTGGCCAATTTGAGCCAACTTGGTTCTATAGCACTCACATGAGTATATACTGTTACAAGGAGGCATCAGAACTGAAAAAAATGGTCGTTTTAGAGTTTTCTTGGACCGTTCCACCTTTCCCACCCAGCTGGCCCACCCATGGGTGGGCAAGTTTGGCGTAGACGCTGTGGCCCCCTGAGGCCCTGCACGCGCTGCATCGGACCTCTACACTGCGTTTTGGGAGATCGTACATGGAAAGAACAATCCTGCTCTCAGTGACCGCGCCATTCTCCGCAATTTCGCATTCAGGGCGAGGAACCGATATGCTTCCGGCCAGACTCTGCCGAACGTCTCATTCGCGATGGGAATGAACTGTGTGGCGCCAGTGAAGGTGCTGATCTGAGGCAAGCGCTTGTCCTCTGGGTCGCGCTTCGCTGCAGTTGCCCTTGGTGTCACCGACGCATCGCGGAACTGGAATCGGGCAACCGGGTGCATCACCCTCAAGTCCAGAAACGCCAACACCATGCGAGTGGTGAAGATGGCCAGCAGGTCACCCTGTTGTGGGGGTCGCTGCAACTGCGGAGGAAGGGGAGCAAAACCCTGCACGGGCGCACGGGCGCATGGGCAGAGGTTGGGGTGCACCGCTGGCTAGGGGCACTGCTGCGTACGTTGCCTGCGGAAGTTGAGAGGCCCGACGGCGACACAGACCCACCCGCAAGCTGACCCTGCGCACCGGTGAGAGGGGCATGGCCATCACTGGGCCATGATGGCTGCGACGTGCTTCCAGGCGGCACCGAACCGCCGCTTCAATTCGGAGGCAGGCGGCGCAAAGACAGGGTGGCGGGCGGCGCCGGGACCGCGGCGGGGGCGATGGTTGCGGTGGGGGAGGGGGAGGCCGGGATTTGGTTGCCAGTTGGTGTGTGAGGCACATCTACAGTTTGGATGGCCTGCAAGGGACGGGTGTGGTGTCGTGCGGGTGTGGGTGTGGGCCCTTCCACCGGCGACGCTGCCTGGGGGCCACTGCCAGGGGAGTGTTCACGGCAGCGCGATGCGGGCTGTTTGCGCAGGTCCCTGTTTGGCGGTATGGATGTTTGCTTCAGCGTAAGCCGGCGGTGCTCGAGCCGGCGGTGTTTGTAGGTTCACGATTTTGGCGCACGGCTGCGTACTGCTGGGCGCATTAACGTTCGTGCCACCCTCCTGCTCGCCGCGCTCGGCAACGGCCATGTTAGCATATGCACATGGGCATTCACATACACAAAGCGAACAGCTGAAGCGAATTTTGGCCGTCTACTTTCCTTCTGTTGCCCTCGCTGCCGGGCTGTTGCGTTCATCTCCGTGTAACACAAAGCGAACAGTGCCACCGGCGTCGACGTCGTGAAGCCAGCCCCACATGCATTATAATGGCGAGACAACTGGCCATGGCCGATCTTGGCAAAACACTGTGAATTGCACGCCAACACATGTTCTGCATTTTCAACACATTGAATACTCCATTTTGTCACAGGATGATTCGACTGAAACCAAGAATGCCGTACATGCGGCAACTGGGCGTCGTGGCCGTGCGATGCGGAACATCGCGAATAGTACCAGAAAATCCTATTGCAGGCCCCTGCTCGCCGCTATGTCAAGACTTCTCAATACAGCTGTCTTGAATGAGGTAACACATGTTCATATTAGCTGTGGCAGATGTACGCGGGCCAAGACATGTACTCCCCATCCTTTAAAAGAAACCCGATAGGCGACGTTCCTCGTCAGAATCAATTTAGCAGCGTTTTGTTTTGCAGAAGGCAGGCAACGTACGTTGAATTACGCCGCTGGACTTCGGAACGTGGCCGTAGAGCTGATGTGAACGAGAATAATGAACCGCCGCTGTGTAAATAGAGCCAATTGCAGACATTGGCAAGCAAGGAACCTAACTTACCTCTGGCAGCGGTGTCTAATACATGACAATGAAAATCATATAGACGGCGACCATTGCAGCCGCGCTGTTTCATCGAGAGGTGGTGACAGGTGTGCTCTCCCCCGCTCGTCCGAATGTCGCCCTAATGCGGCCGTAAGGTTGTACATCGTCAAATCGTTCGCACCCAAAGAGGAGCCCATCAAACACTTATGTCGGCAGAAGGTTCTGGTCAGCGCCTCTCGACTTTTCTGGCATTGCAAGAGTCTGCTCCGGAGCGCTGTCGATCAATCGAGGTACCTAGCAATGTCTCTGCCTGTTCCGAAAAGTCAAGACATTGCTAGGTACCTCGATCGAAAGTCAAGAGACACAAGTCTGCCTGTTCCTAGCAATGTTCTTTTCCGACTTCCCTCGCCTCGTACAGACCTTGATCTGCATTTCTTACAATGCAGGGCAGCTTCTAGAATGTACATTCTAGACGTCGAGGGACGTGTGTTGGGACCTGGAAGAAATGTGCTGGCGGAGGGATTCCATCAGAAACAATCAGGCCGTGCTGCAAAGCGGAGGACCAATGCGTCAGAAAAACCTCCAAATACAGCCAATGCTGTCCAGTCTCGAGGAATTCCTCCATCGTGGCCTAGCGGAGAGATCCTGACATGCACATGTACAGGTGCGTACTGCTGAGAGTGAAGCTATGCATCCAGCTTGCTACAGAGATAGTGGTCCGCCTCGATCCTTGAGTGTCGAGGCCATATGTTCAGTGGTGGCGTCGTCTGTGTAGTTCGGTCGGGCACTATCCTGGTAGGTCGTCCTCCCGGCTGTGACAGCTCCTTCGCCACACTCGACCAAATTGTCGTGCGCTTCAGGCCGCGTGCCGAAGCTTGTAACACATTCGACATGGAGTTTGCCTGCACGGAACCAATAATTCTGTTCAATTGGGTACACACGCCGTTTACATCCATGCGTGGGTGCAGCAGCTGTTTGCACAGGAACACAAGCAATCTTTCGCCAACGCCAGCTCTGCTTTCGCGACATGCCTCTGCATGCAGATCCTCCGGAATGCGATCCAACTTCAATCGTGGCCCAGTTGGGGGGAGTTTCAGCAGCCAGATTTGCCGAACATTTTGACATTGAGCTGGCCTCCTTCAACTCTTTCGAACTATACAACGCTGGTACGACGTGCCTGGAGGAGCGCCAAGTCGATGCGGACTGCGTCGCTTTCGATAAAACAGTCGATGGAGAGTGCGCTGCTGCTTGCGCCGGCGCAGTGTCTGCGCCACCACGGCCGTTGCAGCAGTGTCTGCAGTGTTACACGGAAATGAACGCAATAGCCCGGCAGCGAGGGCAACAGAAGGAAAGTAGACGGCCAAAACCCCCGAAAGTAGACAGCAGCAAAAAAGCAATCACTCTCCCAGGCGAAAAAGCCACAACGAACCGACACAGCCGACACAACCACACCCACGCACCCACACGCATGCGCACTCCCGCACCCCTCCACTACGGCACCCGCGCCACAACCGCACACAGCAACAACCACCACCGCACTACTGCCCACCCCACCATAACCAGCCACCACCGACCCCCCAACAGCAGCACCCCCACTCCATCCTGCCCCACTGGAGCATTCCATCACGGGCTTCCCACACATGAGAGCCCGGGGGCGCACGCCCCCCACAGTGCAAGGCGTACCAGCCCTCCACCTCCGGCCGCCCGGCAGGGGCCTCAGGGCGAGGCGCGAAGGGCACTGGCGGCGCCTCATCACCCCGCCCACGGTGGCTCGCAGGAAGGCAGGGCGGGCCAGCACGACCAGACGCGGGGCCGGCCTGCGCTGCTGCAGCCGCGGCACCCGGTCCAGCAAGGCGGCCAGCGGCCGCCTATAGCACGTCCAACGGGACATCGTGGCCAGGCACCACCGCCCGGCCCGCCAGCCGCATACGCAACGGAGCCGCAGCGAGGACCTGGCGCGTCACACCTCGGCACAGAGTTGTGGAGAGTTCGCACATGGCATTCTGCAAGAACGCTCGCCTGGACACGGCCCCCGAAGCCGCAGCAAAGTCAGCGATCTTATTCAGGAAGGCGAACGCACCCGTGCCCACACGGCCAAACGTCTCATGCGACAGGGACACGAAGCGACATGCGCCTGTGCCGGAGCGGCCGTACTTGTCTCGCTTCCGGTCGTCCATCAGCTGGGCGGCAGCGCCTGGCGTGTTTGCCGCGGCGACGACCCGGGAGGGGGCCACCGGACAGGTCACGCACACATCGGCCACAACGGTGTCGCAGGGCAACATCACAAGCAGATCACCCCGTTCCGGGTCGCGCTGCGAGCGGGGGGGTAGCGGCCGGGCGCAAGCCGCGGCCGCGCGGCCCCGGCGACCCTCGGGCAGGCGTCGCGGCGGACTAGTGGCCACCGGGCCAACCTTTGGCAGGTGTTCACACCGCACCGTGCACTGGCCGGCCGGGGCGGCCGCCTGTACGGCCATGGCGGCGGCGGCGGCAGCCGCCGCGCTGAGCTCTCGCGCGCCCCTGTGACCGACGGCCGCCTCGCCGGGGACGTCTACGTCCATGGCGCCTGCCGTGTCGGCCGCGGCAGCCTTGACCTCGGACGAGGCAACAACGGCTGAGATGGCAGCAGCGACGAGTGCAGCCGCGGCGGCTGGTCCCTCTGAGGTGCCGTCCGCCGTGGCGGCGTCGCCAAGCGGGGCAGCGTTGTCCACCGGTTCGGAGGGGCGCAAGGGGGCAGGCGGGGAATGCGCCAGCGTCTGGGTGCCATATGGGGTTGAAGGCACGGCCGAGGCGCTGGGGGCCGGGGTGGGCGGAGTGAGCGCACCAGCGGCAGCACAGCTGGCAGGCTCGTAGGAGGGGCCGGGCGGCTGTGCGGGCGGCCGTGCGCCCGGTGTCTGCAGTGTCTGCGCGGTACATGGCGTCCTAGGTGTGTAATACGTGCTGTGCAGTGCGTGCCGTGCAGTGCGTGCCGTGCTGTGCATGCCGTGCTGTGCGTGCCGTGCAGTTCGTGCCGTGCCGTGCGTGCCGTGCGTGCTGTGCGTGCTGTGCAGTGCCGTGCAGTGCTAGCTGTGCAGTGCGTGCTGCTCCCACCCGTCTCCGCACAGCGTAGCATGAGCAGCGGGGGAGAGCACACCTGTCACCACCTATCGATGAAATAGTGTGGCTGCAATGGTCGCCGTGTATATGATTTTCATTGTCCTGTACTAGACACCGCTACCAGAGGTAAGTTAGGTTACTTGCTTGCCGATGTCTGCAATTGGCTCTATTTACACAGCGGCGGTTCATTGTTCTCGTTCTCATCAGCTCTTCGGCCACGTTCCGCAGTCCAGCGGCGTGATTCGACGTACCTTGCGTGCCTTCTGCAAAATATAACGCTGCTCAATTGATTCTGATGAGGAACGTCGCCTATCGGGTTTCTTTTAAAGGACGGGTGTACGTGTCTTGGCCCGCGTACATCTGCCACCGCTAATATGCACATGTGTTACCTCATTCAAGGCAGCTGTATCGAGAAGTCTTGACATAGCGGCGAGCAGGGGCCTGCAATAGGATTTTCTGGTACTATTCGCGATGTTCCGCATCGCACGGCCACGACGCCCAGTTGCAGCATGTACGGCATTCTTGGTTTCAGTCGAATCATCCTGTGACAAAATTGAGTATTCAATGTTTTGTAAATGCAGAACATGTGTTTGCGTGCACTTCACAGTATTTTGCCAAGATCGGCCATGGCCAGTTGTATCGCTATTATAATTAATTAGGGCCTAGGACGGTGTCATCACTAACCGTGGCCATGCGCTTCACATCTTTCAACCGTTGCGGTGCTCGTGGGCCTGGTGCGCTCTGCACGTGGGCCACACGCTTGCTAAGGCGCCTGCGGTGTGGTTGGGCCAGATAGTGTACACACAACATCAGTGCCACTGTAATTATGCATACACACTGCCCGGCCAAAGTGCACTGGAGGAAGTTTACATGCTGAAAACCGGCATAAGAAAAATATAGGGAAAGTATGCTGCCCACAGCTGCCAGTGGCTCCCACTGAGGCACACTCAGCAGTACCGAAAGCTCTCGCAAAAACTCACCTGCTTTCGATTTGGAACTGCTCGCCAAACAGTTGCTCAAGCATATTACCCAGCAGCGTACGGCGCTGTCAAATGTTGGTTGAACTGGTCATCCTACCAAGCTGTCACGCCCATACATGCATGCCTGGCCCATACACCCATGGTACACTGATGCCCCGGCTGCCAAACTTGTCTCCAAATGCAATAGAAAATAACCCTGACGACGCGCTACCAACATCCAAGTCTGGCGGACATGCATGGAGGAAACATTGTTAAAAAACATTGTGTGTTAAAAAAAACCGTAGGATGACACAGTCAAAGCACACTGACGGTCAGCTTATTGCCCCACTCTGGGCAGCCTCAGTAAGGAGGTGAACTGGAGGTAGCGCTATCACTTTACATGGTCCCCTAGGGTGCCTCGAGGGTGCGACTGCCCGCTCAGGCGCAGCCCTAGCCAGGCGGAACCACAACAGCAGCCTCAGCCACAGCCGCTGCCACAGCCACAGGCGTGGCAACGGCATGGCCTCAGCCGACACAGCCGTGCTAAAGGCAGGCCTGGATGTCATAGACAGCGGGGTCCTCCGCGAGGAGGTCGCCGCGGTACGCTGTGTGCGTGTTGAAGTCGATGAAATCGTAGAGCAGCGTGACGCGGGAGCCGCTGTCCGCCGGGGCATCCTCGATCGCAAAGCCGATGCAGCCGCCGAGGCGGTCCTGCTGCAGGCGGCAGGCGTTGATAGCAGCAGTGAGTGTGTAAGATGCCGGGGTGTCTGTGACGAACAAGCCCCGGAAGTCTCCCTCCGCGGCCATCCAGTGAAAGTTGCCGTCGTCGCGGCGGAGGGGGTTCACGCGGCGCACCTCCCGCGTCGCCGGGTCACACACTGCAGGCAGCAGGGATGTCAGGTAAGAAGGAAAGGTGCGCAGGTGGACCCGAAGAGACGGTGCACGCCTTGGAGTGTTCTGTGGGGGGGGCTTTGCAGCAGATGGCCAGATGCTGGCTGCATGACCAGGATGCGTGTTGAGAAAACAACTGCGGAGCGCCAGGCACCGCAGCTGCATGCATGTGCGGCAAGATGCCATCCGGATCTGGAAAGAACACCACCATGCTTCACAGTGCACGCGTTGCAGATACAATGCATGTGGTGCGTGTGCTGTCGAGGGAGAGGGCGCACATGGCACAGGCAGGAAGCACTTGGTCAGGAAGACCTCAGCATCAAAGAAGGGAAAGAGGGTGCCCTCAAGCGAGAAGAGGTTCTTGCCAAAGAGGGTACAGCTGCACATACACAGGCTTTGTTTCGTTATGTGCGGTCTGCCCGCTGCGCTGCTGGGGACACGATCTATCACAGTGTATACATTATAACACATGCATACGTTGTATCACATTATCACACATGCATAGGTTGTATCACGCAGTGACCAGGGCCACAGTGGATCAGGGCGCCGAATGGGAAGAGGATTCAGAGGCCAGGGACGTATCACACATGGCATGGGGTTTCCTGCCGTCAAGACATATTCAATATTCAATATTCATGGAACCTTTAAGCAGACACTTTGATCTGACGAACGCAGGCCACTGAGGCAGCACAGATGGCCGCCGGTGGCTGTGGATGTGTATAAAATTGTCTTTAAAATTGTCTTTAATTAATTAATTAGTAATTAAATTGTCTTTAATTAAAAGAACATAAACGCGGCCAAAACTGCGATCGCGGAGGTGGGGGAAAAGGCGTGTGCCCCAGGCAGCAGCACACTCTCCGTCGACGGTCTCATCAAAGGCAAAGCAATCCGCGTTGGCCTGGCACTCGGCCAGGCAGGTGGATTCAGTGTAGTCCAGTTCGCCAACATCAAAGAAGGCCAGCTCGATGTCGTCGTTGCTTGCAAACCTGGCAGCAGACAAGCCCCCAAGGCGTGCGCTGATCGTTGTCGGGTCGCACTCAGCAGGATCTGCACATGACTCACTTGTGAATGTAGCATAGCTGCCAGTGTGGCAGACGGACAGCAGTTCAGTCTGCCGCCGTGGCACGGGAGACCTCACAATCACTGTGTTATCGTGGCCGGTCTGTCTGTTTGATTGTTGCCTGGCCTGTTGCCTCGGCGCTGCTGAGCTCACTCAACTCGAGTCCTAGATCTATCACTGTGTAATAAAATCACTGTGTTACACACAATCACTGACAGTCGCAGCCAGCAAGAACACGAGGCTGGTCTTGAGGTCCTGACCAGATCCTGTCCAGATCCGGATCGGTGTTCCCTGGGCAATGCATTCTGTGAGACACCAACGAGCCTGCTCCTCAGGTCAACTGCCTGTTCTTTCCTTCAGCAGTGCTGAATCGGCACAGCCTGGAGAATCTACCAGCTCTAGCACCTCGTGCCACGATGATGACCTGGCAGGTTGTGTATCTAGCAGCTGATCGACTGGTGCTCTGGGGCAGAAGGTCTGCTACAGGCTGGCTCAGCAGAACTCGGATACGTGGCAGACAGGTCAGTGATCAGGACACGCACCAGTGCAAGTGAGGATCTCGCCGCTGGGCCATGCTGGAGGAATTGGCCGGTTGATTGGACGGCATTGAGCGAAGCTCGTTGTTTTTTCGACGCAATGGTCCTCCGCGCTGCAGCATGGCCTGATGGTTCCGGACGGGAGCCCCTGGCCACCACATTTCTTCCAGGTCCCAACGCAGGCGCCACGGCATTCGAATTCGAGTTCCTGACCTGCATATGACATGCATGGTGCGGGACCATCGTAAGGTCAAGGGAAACAGCAAGGTAGCCTAGACCTGTGCGTAGCATTTCAGAATGTAGGAGGACGCCAACACGTCTTGAAAGCCAAGCTTATACAACCAACGGACAGCTGACACCAAACCGCACTGCGCGAACCTGTCTGCGATCAGCAGTGCGTGCAGTCAACATGGTGTGTGCCCAGATGCAAACGGATACGGTTTTGATACACCACGCTCAAGCAGGTGGGCACGTCGCAGGCGTGCACAGCGAAGCAGCTACTTCATCGAGGATGATCGAAGGACACCTGTCACCACAGCGCTCTGGAGAAGCACGGCTGCGACGATCGTAGCGTACATGTGTTGCATCATCTTGTTGAGCAAAATCTTTGCAAAGGGTTGTCAGAACTATTTAATGGGCTCTCGATTGATATCTGCAGACGTTTACGTTCTTACCGCTGTTCACTCAGACGCAGATGTGCACACGTGCGGTCAAGTTGGAGTTCCTGCAGAACGGAAGTCGGTACATCTTACCTTGAAAATACTTTACCACGCTCATCTTTTGCGTCCGTCCTTGTGTTGATAAAAAGACGACACAGGCCGGGCCAGGCCGTTTTAAAGAACGTTGACGTGCGCATGCTGGGACACGCGCTCGCCCGTAACTGCGTACATGCGTCAGCACGCCACAGCGTAAATTGTACGAATCTTTATATGTGAATCCTGGACCTAATGGTGGTGCATGAGCCTGCGATAAGATATCTCACTAATGCTTGCGATGTTCCGTGTCGCATGCCTGTTACGCCTACCTGCCGTGTCCAGAGCGTTGAGGGTCGTAATCGAAGCTTTTGAAGTCATCAAAAGGAGTGGGTCCGTATTCGAGATGCAGTGAATCAGCAGCGCGCATGAGCGGAGGTACGCCAGGCCACCCGAGATCGCGACGGCCAGCGGCCTCGGGCTTGCAGCCGTCTTCTGGGTCCCGGCACGGACAGGGATTTTAAATAATTCACTCTCTTTATCTGTCTGCCCCCTGGATGCGTAGATTGTGCTCCACGTGTTTACACGTCGGAATGTGCTGAGCCCTTGCAGCGATGTCGAGCTGAGGGCGAGCCAAGAGTGTAGCCGCTGCGCAATGATGTTCAGCCTCTTCAGATTCGGCGTTATGTAAATTCAGCCTACTTGCCATGCGTGTCTCACGCCTTGGCGTGCTATGTGCTGGCTGTCCCAACTCGAATTCGCGTGGGTCCTTGCTCCGAGAGGTGCGTTGCAATTGCACCCACATTGGTTCGGGCCACACCCGGTGCATCATTTTCGTCCTTTCTGCCAGTACTATGACCTTTCACTGCTGCTTTCCCTGCTGCCTGTACTGTGTGACCGTGCCATGTTAGCTCCACGCTGACATGGCATTGGTCCAGGCATTGTTCAAGGCGGGTGTGCTCGCCAGGCATGGCTGATCGGCCATCCTTACTTTCCATCACAGGTGCAACATAGAAGAACTTGAAAGGACGTAGTTCAGCAAAGTGCAGGTCGCACCCACAATACACACACGACAGCCATGCATAGCAGCAACCACAGATAAGCACCCACATGTACAGCAGCAACTCTTCATTCAATTGAAGATACAATTGCAAGAATCATTGCTACTGTGGATGCAGTGATGGCGGCATCTTGGCGAGTGTTGCCGCTGGATGCCCCGAGACATCTCCCATCTTCGGACACGAGAACCAAGGCCGAAACGATTCTGATGATGCAGCAGTCGCATCTTTCGGACACGAGAATCATGGCCGACAAGATTCTGATGATGCAGCAGTCGCATCTTTCGGACACGAGAACCAGGGCCGTGGCGTCCAGGACATGCAGGTTGTGCAAGAATCTAGGACCTCATGATGTCTGTGTTTACAACTGCGGCACGATGGCAGACTCTCTGTATGACTGCACACCACGGCACATACCATACAAATTTCTGGTATCTCAGCTAGCCGACGTGTGCTTGAACACGGCCGCGTTCAAGGCCATGCCTTGACATGAACATTGAGCGCAGCTTACATCTGACAGGCGAGAACTTCAAAAATTTAATGCCGCATGAGCGTGCAACCACCCCCATTTTTCTTTACAGCCTCGATATGCCTAGCTATAGGCCTGTGGATACCGCAGACAGCCCGTTGACAATCGGCTGTGCACGGCCAGAAGTGTGGATGCTGGGGTGTGTTGCTAGAACACAACATATTCCCAGTGGGATGTCAACAGGAGAAGATGACCCGTAAGAACTCGCAGCAATCTGCTGCCCTGGTTCCCATACTATCGGCAGGCTATGATGCTCTCCGGCGGATGACGATATATACTCTACTGTTAGCCACAGCGCAGCTGCAGGAGATCAAGGGTAGCCTCCAAACTCTACGCCATGAAGGATCACCCCACTCTAAGGGGGTTTATTGACCCGGTTCAAACCGTGGCCCGGGAGATTGCACCTGGTCACTGCTGGCATACGAGTGACAGTGTGGTCTTGATGTGGTGGGCTTCGGCATGACACAGCCATCGGCACGATCAACGCACAGAGCCACGTAGCGCCCGGCCGTCCGCAGGCGTTGCCACCTCACGTGCAGTTGTACATTCACCTCGCTGTGTGGCCCATGCATGTGACAACGGGACAGCTACCGCAACACCTACGCCAGTCGTGGCTGCACACGCAGGGACCAACCATGGGACGTCCCCGACCGACGAGCTTGGCCCCATTTGCCACGCGCCGGCTCGCCGCCATGCCACTCCCCCCCGACCCTCCCGAGCGCCCCGCCTCCCCCCCAGCCAGCGCGCCGTCCTCCCGGACTTCTCCCGCACCACCATTAGCGCTGGCCCACGGGTTGACTCCCACATGCGCGATCTGACACACACCCAGGTGGATCCAAAGCCAGCCTCAGACGCGCCGCCATCACTGGAGGCCCCCTACCCGAACATGCGGATCCCTCAGGGTGTGCCGAACGAATGCAGATCCAGCTGGGCCGACATCGTCGCCACGGCACAGGACATACCGCCGATGCGGCCAAGCGCGGTCACCGGCCCAGTGTAGAGACAGAGCTCACGCTCCTACTCCTGCTGCCCAGCCAGGCCCTCGGCAACACTGGCGCAAGCAGGGGGCGCGCCAGGCGAGTCAATGCCTGCGTGCGCGAGATCCGGAAGCGGACCAGGGAGCAGATGTTGCTTGACACCGCTGAACATAGCGACCCCGGCCGCACTCGCACAGAAGTTGTGGCGGACATCGCAATGGCAGGGCGCATGCACCGACATGCAGGCAACGGCAATGTCGGGCGCGCTGCGCGCTGCTTGGACAGCAGCCCCATCGTTCCCATCAACAAGAATTCACTGCCACGCTTGCGAGCGCTGCACCCCCCCGGGCCCCCTCCAAAGCGCGCAGCGCAGCCTACCCCAGCCGGCTGCCGCTCAGCGGAAGTCTCAGCGGCGCGGTTTGAGGCCATCCTGCAGAACCTGACACAGGGCTCGGCGGCCGGCCCCAGCGGGTAAACATACAAACACGTCCGCAGCGCCGGGCTGTATAACGAGCGCACGGGCGAGGCCATGCGCCGCTTCGTCAACCTCCACCTGTCGGGCACCATCCCCCACTCCGACCTGCTCCTCGCCAGCCGCCTGATCGCCATCGCCAAACCGAACGGCGGCATTCGCCCGATCGCTATCGGCGAAGTATTCATGCGCCTCGCCGGTATCTGCGCGCTGACGTGCGTCCCAGAAGCGCCGGGCTTGCTTGCCCCGCACCAGATTGGGGTCGGTGTTCGCGGCGGCCCTGAGATTCCGAGCCACGCGCTGGCCCCGGACTTCTCAGATGCGGAGACGGTCACAGTACAGCTCGATCTCGAAAACGCGTTCAACCTGATCGACCGCGAGACCATCATCGCGGAGATTGACGCGCAGCTCCCCGCCCTGGCCGCATTCGCACGCATGGCATATGGAGCGCCATCGCCGCTGCTGGCACGCCGGCACGACGGGTCCAACGCGGTTTTGTGGAGTGCATCTGGCGTGAAGCAAGGCGACCCCATCGGCCCCCTCTACTTCGCCATCGCGTTCCGGCCCACGCCATTAGCGGCGCAAGAAGCGGCCCCTAACGCGTTAGCCATCGCGTGCCACGATGACCTCACGGTGCAGGGCACGGTCGAGCAAGTGGTCGCCATGGGTCGAGTTGTGCAATCCCGGCGCCAGTGCAACAAGCAGAAGACGCTCGTCCACTGCACCGATCCCGCCAACGCCTCGCACGCAGCCGCCTGCCTAGGCGCCACGGTCGCCACCGAAGGCATGGTCGCATGTGGCGCGTCACTGGGCACCCCTGCCTATGTGGAGGCGGATGTGCGCCGTAGATGCAAACGCACCGTCAAGCTCATGCAAAAGCTGGCAGGCCTCCCGCTGGCGGCCCAGACACGGTGGGCTGTCCTCTTCCAGTGCCTGCAACATCGCGAAGCACACCTGCTGCGCACTACCGACTGGGCCCACCTCGAACAACCGCTCATGGGCGTCGAGAAAGCCAGCATACACGCCATGTGCCGCATCATCGAAACGCAACAGCTCACGGACCTGCAGCGTGAGCAGGCCTTGCTCCCTCATAGACATGGCGGCATGGGTTTGCGACACTACACAGCCGACGTTGCTGACGCCGCGCGCCTCGCGTCGGCAGCAGTTGCGCACGCGGTGCTCGCGGACGGCATCGACGGCGGCAAGCCGTTCCGCGGCGACGCCGCGGTCCAGCACCAGGCCCGCCTCGCGCGCTTGCGAAAGGCATGGCCGACCGTGCAGGGAATCTCAGACAGCCCGACCCCAGCCGACGCCTGGGCGTCTGACGCTGGCTCGAAGCTGCGCATGACGCAACTCCAGAGCGCGCTCAGCCGGGCGGAGGCCGACGCGCGCTGGACCGCCACGCGCGACCACCTCGAGACCCTGAAGCACGGTCCGAATCCCCAATCGGCGGAGACGGCGTGCGCTGATCTCGCTCGCCTCCTCAGCTGCTCTGGCTCGCTGGCCTCGGCGTTCCCCACTTGCCTGCCCCGGCCCGGTGACGGGCCTGACCGACCATGAATTCCAGGTGGCTGTGCTGCTGCGGCTGGGTGAGCCGCTGCTACCCGTCCTGGAGTCAGATGAGTCCTGCCCCTGTGGCCGCGTGGCTGCGTTTGGTACGCACAGTGTCATATGCGGACAGCTATGGGCAACTCCAGTCCTGAAGCACGACCTCATCACTGTGGCTTGGAGGCGGGTGCTCATGCGCGCGTCGCTCGCTTCATCGCTTGAGCCGCACGTCGGCAAGCTCCCCGGAGGCATACGCGTGCTCCCCCTCCGCGGCAGCCGGCAGTCGCCACCAGCCGCGACGCCGGCGGACTTTACGCGCCCGCCGGCTGCGCCGTCTGCGAGTGCACCGGCCGCGCCGTGTCAGCAAGACCCGCAGCCGTCGCCGCCACCGCCGCCGTCACCGCCGCCACCACCGCCGCCGCTGCCGCCCCCCCGCCGCGGCCCACGCCCCGACGCGCGACGCGCCCCCCGCCCCTGACCGAGAGGCAGCGCCCCCTGCCGCACCCCCGCTGCCCCGATCGCAGCGGCCTCCGCAGCGCGGCGACCTCTTGGCATTCCTCACCACGCGCATGGCGCTGCTGGACGTGAAGGTGATGCACCCGCTTGCCAGGTCGCATGTGTGCGGTGCGTCCCGTGAGGCCGGCGCGACCGCCGAGAAGGGCCAACGGCAGAGGCGCGACAAATATGGCGCCGTCACGGGTGCCGCCCAGTTCATCCCGCTCGTACATGAGACGTACGGCAGGGTTGGACGGGACGCGTACCGCTTCCTTCAGACGGTCGCGGAGGTTGCCGCGGGACACGGCGCGGTGTCAAAGCGTACTTTCCTGCTCAATGCCATGCGCGACCTGTCCACGACATTGTGCCGCGCGTTGGCGCGCCAAGCCCACGCGGCCGCGCCCCTCCGTGCTAGACTGGTGGGACGGGCGCTGCTGCCGGGCCTTCCTGTCCCCACAGACGGCCTGCCGGCGTTGACAGGCCATCGCGCATATGCTTGCGTCGCCCCACCCCCCCCCCCCCCCCCTCCGCCCATCTCGCCCCGCGAGCCCCCCCTTCCACCCATTTCGCCCTGCAGCCCCCCCCCCCCCCCCCCCCCCGCACCCGATCCCTCCCTCTTTTCTCCCTCCCTCTTTTCTCCTCGCAGCGCACGTCCGCCGTTTCTCCTCTGTGCCCCTCCACGGACACCGCTCGGGCTGCCGGGCTGGCAGAGGCTACGGCTCCTGGGACCGGTGCCTTGCGGCCTCGGACATGGCCGTAGCGCGCGCTGTCGCGCCCGTGCAGACTGCTAGTGTCGCGTCGGCGACCGCTTGTGGGCCCGGCGAGTGCTGGCTGTGTGTTTGGTGTGCGCGTGGCCTTCGTGGTACTGCGTGGTGTGTGTGTGTCTGCTTTCGCAATGGCGTTTTGTTTGTTCTGGCATTTGCTCGTGCAGCGCGTGGCCTTATTGCTTGCGGCGGCCGGTCTGTCTGTTTGCTTGTTGCCTGGTCTGTTGCCTCGGCGCTGCTGAGTCCTAGATCTATCACTGTGTAACACACAGCCATCGGCAACAGGATACAAAGGCCGCAGGTCGTGCAAGATCAGCCTGAGGTCAATTGATGCCAGCTCAGTCTGAGGTCTCTGGTAAGGCTGGTGAAGCGGCAGGCTGCATCGGCTGCATCAGCTGCATCGGCTGCATCGGCTGCATCGGCTGCATCGGCTGCATCGGCTGCATCGGCTGCATCGGCTGCATCGGCTGCATCGGCTGCATCGGCTGCATCGGCTGCATCGGCTGCATCGGCTACATCGGCTGCATCAGCTGCATCGGCTGCATCGGCTGCTGTCCAGGTTGGGAGATGGCATCCTCCCCCCTTGCATCTGCATCGTCCTCCTCCCTTGCATCTGCGTAGTCGTCGCCCACGTGCCGGCGGGGCAAGCCAAAAGCCAACGGGATGACGCCCCCCTGCCGCTCAGCCAGCATCATGCATGCGCCCAGCCAGAAGTTCCATGTGCACATAAAGAAGCCAATTTGGCATGTGCTCCGAGCCCATGCTGTGTCGCGATTGCTCGATGGGATCGGCACATACTTACAGTACTTGAAGCCATACTCTGCAGCATATGTACGCCCGCTTTTCAACCAGCTGCCGAACAGTATCTCAGGACATACAGTATCACCGTGCGGCATGCATCGGAGTATGGTCTAAGAATTTAGCTTCGGATTACGGTATCAACGTGCAACACAGTACAGTACACAGTACACTCCTCATAGCACTGTACTCACATCCCGTGTGAACTGCCACTGCAGATTCATGCATGCGATAGTCAATGACTGACAGTGATGAAGAGGCCGCACCACTGACACCGTTGGTCTCCCACAGCTGAATTGCACCATCATACCCGCCGATGTCGACGAATGCCTGCATCGCGAGGAGTGCCACGCACAGCAGAACCAGCGCCAGGTTCTGGCACTTGTAGTCGGTGGTACTGAGGTCGTGACGCTGTGTGACGTCCCGGCCTAGGCCGGCGCACGTCACGAGCAGCACCACGGACGTCACCTGTGTACATGTGACCCAGCAGGCCTGGATCATGCCGCGCAGCGTGGCCGGCATGCAGACACCCATCCGTCTACTGCAGGCGAAGGCCGCGCTCTGCACGGCCTCCAGCGCTGCCTGCGTGTAGTGGGTGGTCACAGCGGAGGCAGCGCAGGTGATGGCCTGCACACGGACACCATCGTTACGCTGTGTTTCTGCAAGGTTCGTGTGAGGTTGATGTACAACTGCAGTGCATCCACACACGCCGTGTGCAGGCAGAGGACTCAGAACAGGCTTGACACTAGTACTGTCGCCCATACCTGGTGTCTATGTCCATGGCCAGGGCGGATGGCGGAGGGGTGGGCAGTATACCTAGGGTACCAGGACCGTTGTTGTGGGATATGTGTCCCACCTCGGAAGATCCAAGGTAGCTCAACCATTGAGTGCCACGTGGCACTCACGAACCCGCCAAGATGATTCCCATATGCAGCGCTCCATATAGACGGCTCAAGAGAGATATGTTACAGATGTATGCTCCACAAGGTGGTAGAGCACAGAGGCACGATTCATGGCAATGCACCAAAAATCAATCACCATGGCCAAGCGCCGTGCACAGACAGAAACACAGCAACTTCTGTATTGCGCTAAAGTTCCCGCGACACATTCTCACACGCTATTCACTGTTGCTGCTCACAGCAGCACGGCTCACAACACACTCAGAACTGCTCCACCGGCACGTCCAGGCCCGGCATGAAGTGCTTGCCGGTCACACGCGCAATGGCCGACAGCGACTGAGCACATGTTGGCATTCTCCCTCTGCAACGCACAAGACAACTTCTTGTACGTGTTCATGACAAACACCGACTTGGAGATCCGCCCCGACATGGCAGCGGTTTCCCCAAGCCTTTTCACATACTCAATCGCTTTCTGGCCCAGCCGCCCATACGACTCTATCGCACAATGAAAGAAATCATACTGCGGAGCCTCCACAAACGCCAGCCAATCACGCTCCTTGCCCTGCTCAGCAAGCTTGGCCGTATGGCCAGGCGTGTAAGCCGCCTTGGGATACACATGCTTCACACCCGTGTGTACGATGGTCACGTCAACCATAACATGCTCGCCCTTCACATGGATGGCCAGCATGTCTGCCCTGTGCAGGCCCTCAGCACCACTCGTCGCGCGGGCCCCCCGGAGGTGGCGGTACGGCGGCTCAGAGCTGCTACTCAAGCCGGCCGCTGAAACACAATGGCGCAGTACATCACGTAAACTATCGTGGCGCATGTGAGTGTTTTTTGCGACCTGCTTGCAGGCCATGGCATGGTCTGGCCGCCCAGCGCACTCGCTGGGGCAGCTGCACGACGGCATCTCCACCGGGCAGTGAACGCGAAGCCCGAGGCGCTGGCGGCCGGCTGTGGCGAAGGTGTGGTCGCCCAGCGTCATGAGGTTGCCGGGCAGGCAGAGCAGCCAGCCGCTGGAGGCGGCGCCGCCGGCGCTCAGCAGGCGCGCGGCGCCGCGCAGACGGCTCAAGATACCATAGCCGGCATCTAACACATAGATACCGACTGTACAGGTGTGTCCTCGAGATCTCAAGCGCCATGTGCCATGAACCTCACACACGTTCCAATTCCACTTTGCCGTGCGAACCCTACGCACGACTAAGGCCCACATGCACTCACACCCATCACATACATGTCCACGCCCACGCATGCGCTCTAACCCACTGCGCACACCAGGGCGCATCAAGCGCGTCATGACAATCGTGCATTCTCACCGAGCTCAATTCTGGACAGAGCAACACACACAGCGGAAGCGGCTCTTTTGCAACGGCCTTTTGCAACGGCCAAGGGGATCACATGGTTCAGCACCTAGGTGTTACACGGACATGAACGCAAGAGCCCGACAGCGAGGGCAACAGCAGGAAAGCAGACGGCCAAAACCCCCGAAAGCAGACAACAGCAACAAGCAACAACTGTCTCAGGTGAAAAGCCACAACGAACCGACACAGCCGACACAACCGCACCCACGCACCCACAAACATGCGCACTCCCACACCCCACCACCACGGCACCCGCGCCACAACCGCACACAGCAACCACCCGCCAAACCGCGCACTACCGCCCACCCCAGCAAAACCGGCCACCACCGACCCCCCAACAGCAGCACCCCCACTCCATCCGGCCCCTCTCGAGCACTCCATCACGGGCTCCCCGCACATGAGAGCCCGGGGGCTCAAGCCCCCCAACAGTGCAAGGCGTACCAGCCCTCCCCCTCCGGCCGCCCGGCAGGGGCCTGAGGGTGGGGCGCGAAGGGCACTGGCGGCGCCGCATCGCTCTCCCCACGGCAGCTAACGGGAAGGCAGGGCGGGCTAGCACGACCAGACGCGGGGCCGGCCTGCGCCAATGCAACCGCGGCACCCGGTCCATCACGGCGGCCAGCGGCCGCCTATAGCACGTCCGACGGGACAGCGTGGCCAGGCACCACCGCCCTGCCCGCCAGCCGCATGCGCAGCGGAGCCGCAGCGAGGACCTGGCGCGTCACACCACGGCACAGAGTGGTGGAGAGTTCGCACATGGCATTCTGCAAGAAAGCTCGCCTGGACACGGCCCCCGAAGCCGCAGCGAAGTCAGCGATCTTATTTAGGAAGGCGAACGCACCCGTGCCCACACGGCCAAACGTCTCATGCGATAGGGACACAAAACGACACGCGCCGGTGGGGATCACACGGGGATCACACGGTTCAGCACCTAGGTGCTATTCTATGTAATCCAATCCAAGTTGTCGGCACGCCCGAGTTCGTACATGCCAGTGAATTCAAACTGCAACGCAGTCGTACTCTGCCATTCAATGTATAAGTTATACAGGCTGCATAGATTGGTATTAAATTGGTACACTGAAGTTCATCATACATCGCATGCAAGCAGTGTTCAACTGAGATTATGGTGCCATGGCCAGCAGTGCAGATGGAAGAAAGCACGTGCACGGAACAAAACAAACAATCGCAAGCAGCTAGCCATGTGCTCAAGTCACCAGCATCCATACAAGGCAAGCACAGCTGCAGGTACCTAGGCATGCCACTCGGCCCTGCACTTGCTTGAAGTCGGGAGATAGGCCAACGCCCAAACTCCATGCAGGCAGCAAGCGGCATTCACGACCGGGAACCTGTGTTACACAGTGATAGATCTAGGACTCAGCAGCGCCGAGGCAACAGACCAGGCAACAAACAAACAGACACCGGGAACCTGTGGTGTCCGCCACAGGCTGCGCATGCGGGCGACGCCTGCCGGTACGTGTGCTACATGTGCTCGATCACGAATTACATCAGCTGCATACAGACTTGGAGCATGAACCGGCAGTAGCAATGTCAAGATGCTCATAGATCACGGCCATGCATGCTGTGCTTGTCTCTGCACGGGCCAGCTCGGCCCGTGCGGTTGAACGAGTCACGCACAAACTGTTCGCGACACGCAGGCTTCAGTGGCACAGCCATCCGCCATGTGGAGGTCTGTAGAAACACAGGCATGTTTTTTGGACATGCTGGCGTGTGTCAAAGTAGCAAGGGAGGCATGCACAGCGTGTGACGATCAGTTGGCGCCTGCAAACGGTGCAAGTGTCGCCACGCTCTCCACGGGTGTACTTATTGCAAGGCTGAGAGATACGACGTTTTTAATTACATTGGCTTGCTTTCAAGCCCATGAGCTTCTCGACGGGACCTCACACAGGTCCCCGCTTACGTATGCAGGTTCCCACAGCGCAGCAAGGAACACAGTCATCTTTACACACTTGTGTCAGCAGGCTCAAGCGCTCGTTTCACTGAGCGTACTGCAGGTGCAGATTTCCTAACGAATCAAACTGCTGTGGCCTTCGTCCAGGGCATTGCCAATGTTCGGGACCACTAATCATGGGATACGTTAACCGGGATCCCGGTTAACGTATCTCGCGGGACCACTTGAGGGTTACCAATGCCAGCTTGTGGTCAAGCGGCGCCGCCTCACGCCTATGAACTCTGGAATCATTCGGGATGGTGCCTTCGCCACTTGCCGGGACCTCTGCAGACCTCTGGGAGGGCGTAGAATCGGTGTCAAATGGATACAGTGATGAAGGTTGCATGAGCTCGATGGCATCGGCTCTGGGAAATTCCAGCGGCAGCGCTTTCGCGAACGCTTAAGCATACGTGTGTACACACGAACCATGTGCGACCTGTCCACAACATTGTGCCGCGCGCTGGCGCGCCAAGCCCGCGCGGCCGCGCCCCTCCGTGCTAGACTGGTCGGACGGGCGCTGCTGCCGGGCCTTCCTGTCCCCACAGACGGCCTGCCGGCGCTGACAGGCCATCGCGCATAGGCTTGCGCCCCCCCCCCCCCCCCCCCTCCGCCCATCTCGCCCCGCGAGCCCCCCCCCTACACCCATTTCACCCTGCAGCCCCCCCACCCCCCCCCCCCCACCGATCCCTCCCTCTTCCCTCCCTCCCTCTTCCCTCCTCCCAGCGCACGTCCGCCGTTTCTCCTCTGCGCCCCTCCCCGGCCACCGCTCGGGCTGCTGGGCTGGCTGAGGTTCTGGCTCCTGGGACCGGTGCCTCGCGGCCTCGGACATGGCCGTAGCGCGCGCTGTCGCGCCCGTGCAGACTGCTAGTGTCGAGCCGACGACCGCTTGTGGGCCCGGCGAGTGCTGGCTGTGTGTTTGGTGTGCGCGTGGCCTGCGTGGTACTGCGTGGTGTGTGCGTGTCTGCTTTCGCGCTGGCGTTAGTTCGTTATGGCGTTTGCTCGTGCGGCGCGTGGCCTTGGTGCTTGCGGTGGCCGGTCTGTCTGTTTGCTTGTTGCCTGGTCTGTTGCCTCGGCGCTGCTGAGTCCTGGATCTATCACTGTGTAACACACGAACCATGTGCTTGTACATCCTAATACGTATTAGGATACTTCTCAGGCACAAGCGCCCGCGAGAAATTTCAACGAGTGAGCTTCCTTAATTGGTTCAAAATGTTCAAATTTAATTTTAAAGCTCTGTGAGTTAGCATTTTGGATCAAAGATGAGAAAGGCTTGTGAACACGCACGAGCATAGTGCACAAGGTTGAATTAGACACTGATCTCGGGCTTGTAGAGCGTCTAATTCATCCCTGAGTGCACCTATGCTGTTTGTTTTGCGTGGGGTGCAGCGGCGGGTGCACACAAATGCGCGCCTCGACAGCAGTGGGATTGCGCCACAATCGGGGTTGCGAAGTGGCGCGCGCCCGCGTCGGCGCGCATCACGCCACGCGTTGCAACTGCGCACGGCAGCAAAGAGCCGTACATTGAACTTGTTTATGGTGATCACTCGCTCAAATTTTAACACAAACATTTGCATGATATTGCTGAAACAAGTTGAAACAACAAGCCTGTGACTTGGCCGAACACAAACGCTTCAGCAACCGCGATGCAGGTTGGTGATTGACCTGAATTTGGAGGAATGGGGCATTGGAGCTGCAACCGGGCTGGATTCATTGCGAAAAAGCTAACTAAGCACGATGGAGGGCGGCCACAGGCAGGGCAGAGGAACTGGTCAGCTCCAAAAATGACAGCCTGGGGAGGTGTGTTACACAGCCTGGGGAGGTGTGCAGGTGATAGTTTGACAGGTTGCGGGTGGTGTGCGTGCGTTTCCGTGGCACCAGCAGTTCACTTGGCCATGGTGATAGATTTTTGGTGCATTGCCATGAATCGTGCCTCTGTGTTCTACGACCTTGTGGAGCATACATCTGTAACGTATCTCAGTACTTGGTGGCAAGTGTGAGAAATCTGGCGTTTTTAGGCGTCCGGTTGAGCAGCAGCCAACACCAACCACAGTGGAACCAGTAACAAGGACTTTCACAACAGCAAGGCATCCGTTCTTGCTGCCGGTTGTGGCTGGCAGGTGGGCGACATGGCAGCCATCTCCTGGAATGTTTCTCTGCTTTTGGCACGCTCTCTAACCCCGAACGTATCTCAGCACCCCGAATGTGTTACACGGAGATGAACGCAAGAGCCCGACAGCGAGGGCAACAGCAGGAAAGCAGACGGCCAAAACCCCCGAAAGCAGACAACAGCAACAAGCAACAACTGTCTCAGGTGAAAAGCCACAACGAACCGACACATCCGACACAACCGCACCCACGCACCCCGAATGTGTTACACAGTGATAGATCTAGGACTCAGCAGCGCCGAGGCAACAGACCAGGCAACATGCAGATAAACAGACCGGCCACCGCAAGCACCAAGGCCACGCGCCGCACGAGCAAATGCCAGAACGAACTAACGCCAGCGCGAAAGCCGACACGCACACACCACGAACTGTTGCCCTGTGCAATCCCGAATATCAATCACAGACAGTCGACAACCGAGTTCTGCAGCATGCACTGGCCGCTATAACGGCAACCGCCGTTCCAGGTGTGCATGTGTTGTTTTCCATCAGCCAGTAAAGGTTGTGGAAACTCAGATGCTGCACACACCGCTGCAGAAGAGAGAAGACACTGAAGGTTCACGCCAGCGGGGGCTGCAGAATTGATAACGGTGCAGCCTGAGGACCATCCTGTGGTGCGCTACACATTGCAAGCAGCTATAATCAATGAAATTTCTCTGGCTGCTGGATATCTAGAGAGCTGTAAGTGTTTAAAATTTCCGTTTGGCCCAATCAGGACTCAATTCGCGCATCTCCAAGCTGGGTTCCGCGGAGCTCCGCTGGTCCGCTGTGGATCCGCTATACGCGTCGCGATGTATTGCGTTCAACTTAAGCAGCTCACGGCTTGCAAGTTTGCAATGTACATGTTCAGTTCTCAGGGTCACAGGATCATCCTGTGAATCGCCCTCCCTGGCCAGGCCTGGCTAGCATGCCAGTCGCCAATCCCTATAAGCTTCAGCTGCAGTCTGACTGGCGTCACGCTCCTTCTGATAGAACTAGGCACGTGCACACAGCGTGCACGCTTCAGCACATGCACATGTGATGAAGCCCCAGGAACGTGAATGTGGGCATATGCATACAAGCAGGACAACTGAGACAGTTGTTGCTTGTTGCTGTTGTCTGCTTTCGGGGGTTTTGGCCGTCTGCTTTAATGCTGTTGCCCTCGCTGTCGGGCTCTTGCGTTCATCTCCGTGTAACACAAGCAGGACAACATAATACTACTCTTACATCGAGGGGCTCCGATCCAGTGCAACATAATACTACAGTGTTGTGAAGCTACACAGAATTGTACACAGACTTCTTGAACATGTACATGTGTTTTGTTGGGTTGGGTGACTGTGTTGCTTGTGGTTGTTTGTTGTGATCTCCCCGGGCGATCGGCGCTGCTGGGGCTTTGCTCTATTTAGACTACAGTGTTGTTGGCATTGCTTGAGCCTGCGCGTGCCCCCTCTGCCACCCTGTCTGACGTGCTTGAGCGTGTTCAAGTTGACCGTTTTTCCGCCCCTGTCCGCAGGGGTGCTGTGGCTGATGCCCGTTTGGATTTGGCGTGATGCCCGATTGTTTTTTGTTCATTTTTTAATGAATATGTCCGATTCGACTCATGTTCGAATTCATGCGATCACCGGTACTTGACACACGAACCGCCGTCTGCGTTCCTGCTGTTGCCTTCGCTGCCGGGCTCTTGCTTTCATCTCCGTGTAACACCCGTCAGCCCTGCGCATGCCGGACATGCATGGTCTTTCCGATCACATATCCGTTTCCTCTCAACGTTGTTAACGTCGCCGCGCTAGCAGGACACACACAACTAGGCGTTCACACACTGAACTCCCACAAGGGCTGCTCTATCCAGCAGCGCAGCCACCTGTACAAACAGAGGCTCTTCGCCCGCTTATCAGGCACCTGCGGCGCAATTAACGCCGGGCAACTCTGCCTGCGGCGACTCTGCCAGCATGTTGAGGTACTGTGGGGCGTGTGACCGTAGTCTGCCGACGTCTCACGCACAACCGGCACGACGTTGTACGAACCTGCACACTCACTCTTTGTACTTATTGAACTTGAACTGTTCACGTGCATGGGCTGCTGAACCCTTTGTCCCCGATGCTTTTCCCACCACCGTGCTGTGACGTCGACAGCCACCCCAGATGGGTGGGTACAGCTGACATCCAGCACGTACACATCGTTGCCCGGATCATGCGCTAGGATCCCCCCTACTGTCGTCCATATAGCATCTGTCCAGGCAGCACATCACAGGCCCCCTCGACGGGGAAGACCCTTCCGGAAGGATCCGCTCCTACTCGACGGCGCCAAGATGCCATGGCAACATTGTGGCGCAACGTCCAGCTCGACTGTGCAACTTTTTCTAGCATTTGTGCCTGGCATGAGATGCAGCAATCGCTTCCATACAATGCGATGCTGCATGTGTTGTGTTACATTGTGATAGATCTAGGACTCAGCAGTGCCAAGGCAACAGAGCAGCCAACAGGCAGACAGACAAACCACCACAAGCCCCAAGGCCACAACCCGCACGAGCAAATGCTAAAATGGACCAGTGCCGAAACGAAAGCACAGACACACATCAATAACGCATGACGATGCATATGTTGTGCAGGCGGACAGATCATCAGCCTGGATTCCCGGTCTTTCGTGTTATACGTCACCTCGAGCTCGTCACATCGACAAAGATGATCTGTGCGCGCAACCTGAAGCAGCCACTGTGGGTGGTCGCCCTGCTGCTGGTCTTTGTGGGGGAGGCCCTTCAGGTTCTTGGTGCGCCCCGTGCTAGCGGCAGTACTATGCTACTGGTTAACAATTGTGCTGCTGTTGCAGTACTAGTATAGTATTGTTGACTGCTCTCACTATAACTATGGTGCCAGCACTTTCGGGACATCCTTACAGGACGCCGGAAGGGCACCATAGGGACTCTGAAAGGACAGTGGAGCGACTGCTAGAGGACGGTATGAGGACTGTCCGAGAGGACGTGGAGTTGACGAGGGACAGAGCAAGGACAGCTGCGGGACCTGTGCCAGATGGGCTGAGGATCCTTGGGGGACACAGGTTGCATAACAGGGATGTCACGGAACAGTCATGGGACATCCCGATGATGGAGTGTGACGTCACCAGGGCATCACTCAGATTTGTTACATCTACGATTGAGGACTCTAAGTCAGGCATGCATGAATCCTTACGGAGTCCTAGGGGACGAGGTCAGCTTAGGGACATCCTAAATGCAAGAAAGGCCTGGAGGCCCAATCGACCGCAGCACCCCGGGCGCCACTTTGGTCGATCGTGCCCAATCGACCAAGGCACCCCGGGCGCCACTTTGGTCGATCGTGCCCAATCGACCGCAGCACCCCGGGCGCCACTTTGGTCGATCGTGCCCAATCGACCAAGGCACCCCGGGCGCCACTTTGGTCGATCGTGCCCAATCGACCGCAGCACCCCGGGCGCCACTTTGGTCGATCGTGCCCAATCGACCAAGGCACCCCGGGCGCCACTTTGGTCGATCGTGCCCAATCGACCGCAGCACCCCGGGCGCCACTATGGTCGATTGTGACCCAATCGACTGCAGTACCCCGGGCGCCACTATGGTCGATTGTGCCCAATCGACCAGTCATGGACCACAGGCCACTATGCGCACTTGAGCACAGTGAAGTCCATGTGAACGCTCGTGACCTCAACTCGTATATACGCGTGCCACTGATGTCCAAGTCACCTGTCCTGTCTGATTCCAGTTTCTCGACAGTCGAACCGTCTGCACAGGTGGATGGTCGATTGGGCCCAATCGACTGCAGTACCCCGGGCGCCACGATGGTCGATTGTAACCCAATCGACTGCAGTACCCCGGGCGCCACTATGGTCGATTGTGCCCAATCGACCAGTCATGGACCACAGGCCACTATGCCACTATAACTATGGTGCCAGCACTTTCGGGACGTCCTTACAGGACGCCGGAAGGGCACCATAGGGACTCTGAAAGGACAGTGGAGTGACTGCAACAGGTCGGCATGAGGACTGTCCGAGAGGACGTGGAGTTGACGAGGGACAGAGCAAGGACAGCTGCGGGACCTGTGCCAGATGGGCTGAGGATCCTTGGGGGACACAGGTTGCATAACAGGGAAGTCACGGGAACAGTCATGGGACATCCCGATGATGGAGTGTGACGTCACCAGGGCATCATGAAGACTTGTTACATCTACGATCGAGGACTCTAAGTCAGTCATGCATGAATCCCTACGGAGTCCTAGGGGACGAGGTCAGCTTAGGGACATCCTAAATGCAAGAAAGGCCTGGAGGCCCAATCGACCGCAGCACCCCGGGCGCCACTTTGGTCGATCGTGCCCAATTGACCAAGGCACCCCGGGCGCCACTTTGGTCGATCGTGCCCAATCGACCAAGGCACCCCGGGCGCCACTTTGGTCGATCGTGCCCAATCGACCAAGGCACCCCGGGCGCCACTTTGGTCGATCGTGCCCAATCGACCACATAGCCCCCATGGAGCCACGAGGACCGCTGCACACCGCTGCACGGCCTCTCACATGCCCCTTGCCTTAGCCCTCCCCCCCCTGCCCTACCCCTGCCCCCTGCCCCCTGCCCCCTTGCTGCACATAACCCTCATCTGCTCTCCTAACATGCTGTTCACAGCCACGCCAACGCTGCGACGTCAACACTGCTGCCGTTGGCGGCTGAAAGCAAGCCTGCAGGCCTTGTGTGCGCCGCAATGGCTCCAGGACTCCTACTTAATAGCCTCTTCCAGCGCTGCCGCAATCTCGCGTTCAAGGTTGGCTAACTCTTCCTGCAAGATAATGTGTGTGAGGCGACTGTACTAGCTTGCACCTGTTCCCGATGACTTGTACACCACAGTAATTGTGATTCACATCACAACAGACCAGATCCCAACACAGATGCAAGGTACATGTTGCGAGAGGGATCTTACCTGAGTAGCGAGTAGCTTCTGCCATATCCCGGCGTATGGCCCTGCTGTTTTAGGGGGCCCGTCAGCTGCAGGTCCGAGCAAGTTCTTCAGCTTAGTCACTGTGTCCTGCAGTTTTGAGGCACGCGCCCATGTGGCCTGTACAGCAACGTGCTGTTGATGTTGGATATTGTCGGCTGTATTCCGGTCTGACCTGGCAGGTGGTGGTGGATTGCAGGCTTGGGTACAGGTGGAGGAGTATCAAAAGCAGCCACAACAGTAAGTCAGGACGTACTGTTGGGGCTGGATAAACTGCATCTTGGTCTGAGGGCCTGGTAATTGAGGCCTGTACGGCTGTCGAACATGCGGGAGCTGACAGGCTGTTTGCCACAGCTTGGCTCTGCTCAACATCGTCGGTAACATTCAGCTTGCGGCGGACGGCCTTTCCCTACACATGACACTGGGTGTGACGTAGTCCACGAAAAGGTCTCATGTTCGGACGGATGCATAGCTCGACTATGTACCGTCACAGAGCTCCCCCCCTCATACGCCTCGAGCCCCTTCGAGGCTGACTCGAGTTGGCGTAGGGGAGAGAACCCGACCAATTCGTGCACCACAAGGACCATGCGAGCATGACCACGCCTTACGTAATCCCGGCCCAAAGGAATCGAACTCGGGCCATGCCGCATTGGAACCCCAGACCGATACCACTGTGACGTAGTCCACGAAAAGGTCTCATGTTCGGACGGATGCATAGCTCGACTATGTACCGTCACACTGGGTTGGCAACGCTACAAGTGATTTGGTGTTCGACCTGAATGCATACAACCTGTAGGCGCACGACGCTGTACCAGCCACTTACCTGTCAGGTTCAGTGCATTGGCAACTTCAGCGTGCGATACTAGCAAATGGATGGAAGCGTGCCTGATCAGCCTCATCCACATCCTGTGACGTTTCGGATGCTTTCGCGGGTGACTCAGCCACATCTTCTGCGGCCTCGGCTGCAGTCTGTCCTGCCACTTGCGGCGCCTTCTTCAATGCCTTGCGCTTCACAGGTCTCTGTTCTGACTCTTCCAACAGGTCAGCAGGAACCGCATAAATCCCATCCATGGCCCACTCTTCGCACGTGCGGGGGGCTGCAGTTGGATCATCTGGATTCGGGACCTGCAGGTCACATACATTGTCGTGTCTAGGCACAGAGCCGCGCAAAGCAGCAAGCAGGACATCGCTACGGCTTACCGCGGCTTGCATAGGTAATCACATTCAGCAACGTCCATTGTACACGCTTTGACACTCTACACGCATACCCCAAGTACCAGCCAATCGTAGCACACTGCACGGGCAGCATACCAACTTTGTAGTGAAGGCCCTCAACAGCTTAGCTTCGAGGCGGGTAGGAGGCATCTCTTGCCCAGTGCTGATACCGTACTCCTTATCTATGGCGCTGTTAACACTTGATGCACGTTTGCGCACATCAGCATACCTGCGTCGGACCCAGAATCAATACAAGCATGGCTCCGAACACTTGCCCCGCACGACAGGTGAGATAGACGGCGCGTACGTAATACCATGCTCCTTTGCAGCTACCTTCCACATGCTCGTCCAGGCTTTGGATAGATTCCGGCAGAGCTCGATGGCGTTCCTTGCACCCTGCTGTTCAGCGGCTGACATGGTGGAGCCGGCAAAGAAGTCTTTGTGGTCCTGCGGAACATGCACACAATGTTCTGGGGCAATGCATCTATGGTGACTCGCATCAAGCACGAACACATTATGTGGGCCCTGCACGGCTACAATCGACCAAGACACCCCGGACGCCACGATGGTCGATTGTACCCAATCGACCACGACCCGCCGGACGCCACCAGGCTCACCTGTGACACATGAAGCTGCACCACACACAGCCGCTGTCGTGCCTACCATCTGAAACGACGATCGTGGCATGGCAATGCAAGCGCCGAATGGGATGCATGGCAGAACAGAATGACCTGGACCGCTAGCCCCCGTGCTCGATGTTAATACCACTCCACATCTGCGAGACCAGTGCGCTGGAAAAAGTACATCGACCAATGCATCAGCAAACCGAGCTGTGGTAGTCACTTCATCCGGCCGATCGAGATACTGACGCAATGTCCGGATGGGATTCGGTGGCAAGAAAACGGCTGTATCAGCTGGACGTGCGGCGTGCACGTTTAGGAACATAGACAGCACGGTGATTGTCGGTTCGTTGCAGCGTACGTGCGGGAGGAGGGCAAGCGCACCGTCTCAGCCAACATGTCGAACGCCTCAACAACCGACTGTAGCATGATGGCCCCTGGCTTGCTTGCCCTCACGAACTTCACGAAGAGGTCTTTTACAATCTTCGCATCATTACAGCGATCCAGCGACGCCTTCATACCTTCTGGGATGTCCTTCAATATGCTCTGTATCTTGTCGGTCGACCGCAGGAATCGTGGCTTCCACGTAACCCATGGCGACACAGACGCCTTCCGCCCACTCACGGTTGAAATCATACGCACAGTGTCCTTAGAAACAGCGGTTGCGGTGGCAGTGAGCACCGGGGATTGCTCCTGGGCCAGCGTGCAGGTGAAGGGCGGTAACCATACCGCCTGCTTCCCCACAGCCGCTGCGGCAGTTGACATAGCGACATCCATAAGCGAATTGAAGTCAGCATACTGTAATTCGATGTAATATGTGGGATTAGGCCTGCTTGTCACCCGCAGCGTCGCGCTGCTGAAGGGCCGCTTCACACCACACACCGAAAAGATAGTGTCTGCCACAGCCCTCCCCCATGGTGTGTTAGAATACGCAGACTTCCATTCAAACGGTGGAGCATCGCCGGCACTGCAACAAGCGCCGGCTAGTTGACAAGCCGTGCAGTTGTTACTTGGCGTTACCGCGGGCCGGCTGTTGGGGCCCAGTCGTATAATAAGGGCAGCAGAATTCACACAATACGCAATTTGATAGTAGACGATATCGTACTGCAGCATGATCGTGGTCTCGTCCGTCGGCTGGCCCATCTTGCACAACGTACTCCTGTGGCGACGACGGTAGACCCTGGCAAAATCGAGTCGAACAAAACTTAGTTATGCGAGATATATCAATAGGCATGATAGAAGACTGGGCGTAGAAGACTGTACATGCTCCACCCTCAAAGGAAGCGTTCACACGCGGGTGTGGGCAGAGGGTGTCGTTTCGACCACCCCCGTCAAGTCGGGGTGTGTCTACAGGAAGTGTGCAGTGCGTGACGCTCTGCTGCCCGGTGGCTTTCCGGATGCGCTCCGACATAGCTTGCGCGGACCCGTCATCAACCTTTATATAGGCTTTAACTTCATCCCACCAGTCGTGACACGATGGCAGGCGAGCCCAAGAAGAAGGTCCGTCGCAGGGCTCAAGAGATCGATGATCACTTCGCCCAGTATGGGATGCGCCGTGTGCCTACGGAAACCAAAGACTCTAGGTCTTTGTTCAAGTGTGATCACTGTCTAGGTTTTTTCAATAATGTCGCTCATGCGGAGCGCCATTTTAGAGTCACTGCTTGTCCTAAGCGGGCTGCGGCGTGGAGATCAGCTGCTGCACGGTCCTTTGATTCGCCTCTGCTCAATCACTGTGCGGTAGTTGATGATGGCTTGCGCTTCCCTCGCGAGGCAAGTGCTGATGCGATCCTGGACGGCATTGGAGCAAGAGAGCTCGCGGGCACTACGCAAGACCCGCGAGATATCGGGGGACCCATGCCCCAAGATCCCCCGCCTTTACCATCACCCCTCGCTCCACCAGCACCCCTGCCACCACCACCAGCACCCCTCCCTCCACCAGTACCCTCCCTCCACCGGAATCAGATCCACACGATTACCTCGTCCCGGTCGGAGACCCCGCAATCCCACAGGCACCGGTAAGCTGATACTGCCCTGTCACTGTGCACATGTGTATATCGCATGATGGTGTCAGCCGCGCATACCGCTCCTTCAACATATGCAATCCAGCAATAAGTTGCAGGTACACCTCATCGCTGCGGCTGCGCTTCCCGTCGAGGTAGAACCCCAGTACGATGGGCTTGATCAGCTCGGCGACGAAGATGGGGAGGAATGGCATGACGCCCTGGAGCCAGATGATGAACAACCAGACGAGGAGGAGGAGGAGGAGGAGGAGCCCGTGAAGGCGCCCAGGCGAGACACCGGTGCCTATCTCAACTTCCGCCTGGCCACATTCCATCGTGGCCGGGCATTCGGTCAAGGTACGTGAGGTTGCTGTGTGGCTGGCAAGGCTGGCATCAGAGCATCGTATCACGAATTCGGCCATGGACTCATTCTGCCAGATGGTGCATTTCCTGCTGTTACCAGAGGGAAACTGTTCCCAAATCGTACCACATGCTCTGCTGTGCACTCGCTGTCGAAGATAGCCACGACTGTGAGCGGCACATCTGTGACGCTTGTTGGGAACTCTTCCCGGACATCCCGGGTGACTCACACCGCGGTCCATGCGGATGAGGTCTGCCAGCGGCCGGGTTGCAACAACCCCCGATTCAAGCGTGGCCCGGGAGGTCATCTCTCCCCCAAGCGTAGCCGCATTTTACTTCGGGAATGAGGGCACCTTTGTGGACCTCGTCTGCAAGCCAGATATGCTGCCAGCCATCTTGAGTCACCGCAAGGAGGCTTTCGAGGATCCAGAGTCCTTTTTGGAACTCGCCCGCCGGCCGCGAGCTGAACGCCCGGTGTGGGGAACAAATTCGACGAGACGTCTATAGAAGCTGACGAGTTTGCAGTGCTCGTGAGCCTAGGTGCGTCGCCTTTGCATGCGTGTCCTCCTCCTGATCTTCAGACGAGTGCCTGTCGTGATACTTGCCTGCAACCGTGTCCTCAGGCGGTGACTCCCGGTGCAGGGGCAGACGGTGGTCAGCTCTTTGTTTAATAAGCAGCATGGCGCCCTCATCTGGGCATCCGGCTCCAGGAGCTGCACGACGGGATGGCCGCGAAGAATGACACCTGGGCTCCCCTGGGCTTTGTGGAGGGGGCCGACCGAGCCCAATCGTTTGGACAGCCGTCTTGGGAGTCTCTGGAGGACTTCTTCCTCGCACACGATCCCGGTGCGGTATACACTCCTGTCTGGTGTACTGCCCATTAGTGTGCCAACTGCGAATCGGTAATCAGGCGCTGAACTGTGTGTACACTTGCCTGCACTTGCGTGCCGGTGCTTGCCTGTCGCCCTCACACGCACCTCCCACCATGTGAGGGAGCCTCTGCAGGCAGGGACGGAACCACCCGATCATTGTGGAGATCTGGGAGGACCCTGCTGATCCAAACAGCAATAAGAGGCTTAGTTGAAGCTTTGGCCGGTCTGTGGCTGGGCAGAGGGAGACATCCCTGTGCTCGAGAAGCTGGCAAACGCCGTTGGTCATGGGGCCAAGTCAGCTTGTGTCGTTGCCGCTTTCCCTTGGTGCAAACCGTGAAGGAATGCCAACACGGTCCGGTGCGTCACCCCCGTCTGGCCATTGACAGGCACGATACCATAGGCCGGTGTGACTCACTGCAGGGATAGGCTCCACTCGATTAGTAGGGAGAACACTCAGGCAATATCCATGGCTATGCAAATAACACTTGATAGCTGTAACATAGTGATACACAGCTGTTCTATAATCGCATTACAAATCCCTTGATACGGCTTCGCCCTCTTGTCCCGCGCGCGATCTCGCAACGCGATGCCCGTGGTTGGCAGCTCTGCCTGGCAGCCTCTGGGAGTGGTCTACTACTGGTGGTTCCGTGTGCAGGTGGGAAGCTACTGCCATCACTCAATCCGTGCCTGCTTACGCGGGTGGCGGATCCCTGCCAGCCTCCTCAGCACAGACGCAGGGCGGGCAGCCCGCACTGCCACGATGCACCACCTGGCTACATGTCCTTTTGACACAGATGAACAGGGCTGCAGAGATGAATGGACTCCCCCACGACTGTCACCCCAGAGGGCACGTGGACAGGAGATCGTGTGTTGAAGTGGTCAGGCTCGGAGATCATGTCCAGGGCGGAAAAGGCTGCCGATAGTACTCATCCACCACTACCAGGATGTAGTTCATACCCCCGATTCCTACTGGCTTGATCTGCCCTGCTAGATCAGCATGCAACACTTCCCCAGCATAGGTGGCATTCTCCGTCACCTTGCCCCCGTGCTGTGCTCTATCGCCGCTTCTCTGTTCAGCCACGTGGCAACCATGACACTGAAGCGCTACCCCCGTAGGTTTCAGCATCTTCAGGTCATACAGTTGTGGGTTGTCTCTCATCAACTGGAGTACCCGATTGCCAGCATGGTGAAAGGCGATATGCACTAGAAATGATGGATCAACCTGAAAGGAATAACCTTGTTCATTCGGTACACCGGTCACCGCAGCAACTTGCTGCTGCTCACGTACCCATTTCCCATTCCTATGAAACAAGTTATTCGCACTTGTCCAGGCTGCTCCTCTATCTACCGGTCGCATTTGCCATATCGGCCTGCCTTTCCCACAGAACCATGTCAGAGTAGGTTTTCCATCCTCATCCTCACCCTGCTCACAGTTCCTGTGGAAACCCATAGCTCTGCGTCATGAAACCCAGGCATCACTACCCGGTTTTGCATGCTTGCCCGTATGCAAGTATATTCTCAGACTTTTTCAACTCCTTTGTTGAAAGGATGTTGATAGGACTGGCCGGCACCCAGTAGACGTTGGTCAACTCTATGTCTACTGGTGTGATAGTGCCCTGTGCACTCACATACTCTCCCAGATTAGCTCTTGATCGTGCCCACACCATACATGTCTAGCCTGCCCTGGTCAAGAGGCTGACACTGCGGCATATCTGGTGGCTTGATCTCGCAAAACATATCATAGTCAAAGCATATGTTTATGTCTGAGCCACTATCTATTAGGAAAGTGTACGGCATGTTGGGAGACGGCCCATCAGCACAGTCAGCTCGCAGCTTATCTAGGTCAACTACAGCTACCTGAGGGCCACCGCGGCCTCTGCCACGGCCTCGCCCTGCAGCTGCTTGCTTCTGCAGGAATTGTTTGACCTCTGGCGGAGAAGCAAATGGACAATCCTTTTGCACATGTCCAGGCTTATCACAGTTGAAGCATTTCCTCTTTTCTGCTCCCCCTGCTGCCCCTGCTCCCACAGCTGCTACCTGTGGGGGTGAACCTTGGCGACCAACGTAGCGTCCACCTCGGTACCCACGTCCCCCATGGCGCTGTTGTCCACCGCGATCGTCCCGTGGGAATCGCGACGGACCCTGCTTGCTGTTCGTCTGGGCATGTGTCAACAGCGTAGACACTATCTGCTGCACTGGCATGGCCTGCAGCATGGGCTGCAACAGGCTGTACTCTTTGTCTACTGCCAGCAACCGTGATCTGTACAACTGATCAGACACAGACTCACCCAGTCCTCTCATCTGGTTTACTATGCCCACCACCTCATTCACATGCTTCTCCAGCGGCTTGCCAGCCTGCTGGGTACTGCTGAGCTGGTGATACAGCTTCTGTATTTCTACCTCCACTGATGGCATATACTTAGCATGCAGCAACGACCAGACCTCATGGACGAAACTACAGTCTGCCACGAATTCTCTATCCTCCTTTGGCAGTGTGGTGAACAACCAGTGCATGACTTGCTCATGAGCCTGGCTGCTCTGAGCAAGCGGATCATTGACTAGCAGGCTACTCTCACCCACCATCTTCGCCCAGCTCTCTACCTCCTTCTTAAATACTCGGAAGTGATCAGTCTTATAGTGCCACACCGGAAATCTGTTCTTCTCTACTAGAGATTTCCCCGGTACTGGCCTGGGCATGGCAAGCGACAGCGCTTGCGCTAGCGTGCTTACGTCAATTGATCCAGCCGTAGCTGGTACTCCTGATGACATCGCAGCCTGCGAAGGCTGCGGTATCGGAGGCGGTATCTGTTGGGTCATCCACGCAGCTGGCGCTGCGAGATGTGCTGGCTGTGTTCCTTGCGCCGCAGCCTGAGCTCCTGCTTCCCCCGTAGGATCAGCATTTCCCGGCAATGCTGCCTGCAGAGGACCTGCATTGGGATACCCGTAGGTCCCAACGCGCTGTTCTTCCCCGTAGGTCACGAACTGGTCCTCCGCGGCCTGCTCGCGGCGCGCTGTGGAACGTGTGTGGTGGCGAGGACGAACTTCTTCTCCATCCTCGCCGTCAGAGCCAATAGATCCCTGGCGAGATGCCATTGGGACTTCTCGGCGTGGTGGCATCCTGCAACACGACCTTCGTGCGTCGCAGGACACGCAGACCCGTAGGCCTTTCTGCGAGACCAGTACCCTGACAGAATGCAGTCCAGCCGTAGCGTTATGCATCTGTGTACTCTAGTCTCTCTACGGACTCTACAGCTAAACGCTAGAGCGGTGTGAATCGCTCATCGGGACGCTCAGCCGTAGCCGTAGACCCCTGGACTCTATCGCAAGCATACAACCATCGCTAGAATACCCACAAACATCACCGATACCATGTCGTAATTCAGTAGACCGTAGCCCGTAGGCACTGTGGGATCTAAGCATGGCGTAGTGTGGCAGAATGTGCACTGTGAGTCTACGATGTTCGCTCGCAGCAACATGCAACGTCACAGCCTGCCATTCAGCCAGTCAAACACAACTGTTACAGCTTCACATATTGTACACTACTTAAGCCGTATGGATCTCACCTGTGGCAGAATGTGCACTGTGAGTCTACGATGTTCGCTCGCAGCAACATGCAACGTCACAGCCTGCACTTCGCACACAGCACAATCAATGTCCTAGGTATCAATGCCAACTCACAGCAGTATGCAAACAAAGTCCAAGAGACACGTACCTGCCATTCAGCCAGTCAAACACAACGACTGGTGAACTGGCAGTCAGTCCTATATGTGACAGCGAACTTGCTGATCACCATGCAAATCTATGCATCAACGTCCTACTCCCGCAGTCTCATGCATGCATTGCTGCACTGCACCTGCGGCCACACCAACGACTAGCTTGCACTCAGTTGCCTAAAGCCTAGATCTGCCACACACCCCCTCAAGCACTGTCGCTTGGTGGTGGCTTCAAATACCCAGCAATTGCATTGGTCAGCATAGGCCCGGACAATGCCTTTGTCAGCATGTCAGCCTTCTGCTCCTCAGTAGACACAAATTCCACCGACACCTCACCACGCAAGTACCTGTTCCTAATGAAATGGTACTGCACATCAATGTGCTTGGACCTGCCAGCTACTCCAGCAGTCCTCTGCTTCATCAGCTGAAGCGCACTCTGGTTGTCACAGTACAATGGCATGCACTGAACCTTACCGTAGACATCACTCAGCAGCTTCCTCACCCACAGTGCTTCCTTCACAGCCATTGCTGCTGAGATGTACTCCGCTTCACTCGTAGACGTCGCCACCACCGTCTGCAGCTTGGATGCCCACAGAATCGGCCCTCCGTTCATCGTCATCAGCATCCCTGAAGTGCTCTTCCGACCATCAAGCTCTCCTGCCAGGTCTGCATCTGAGTAGAGCCGCATCACCGCCTCTCGTGGCATGCCCAGCTCCTTGAAGTCCGCCTCAGTGTATGCCCGCACCCCCTGCTCTCCACGTGGAGGACTGTACTGGTACATCAGCCCCCAGTCCCAGGTCCCTCGCACGTATCTAAGCACACGTTTCATTGCCGCGAAATGCACATCTGTGGGGCTCGACATGAATCGACTCAGCACCCCCACAGGATATGCGAGATCTGGCCGTGTGTGAGTGGAGAGGTACAGCAGTGCACCCACCGATTCTGAGTAGCCCGCCTTGCGCTGGTCATCATCCGTCAGTGGCGAGCCAGACGTCTTCTGCAGTTTGTGTCTTTCCTCCATCGGCGTCGCCTTGGGCTTGCAGTCCCACATGCCTGCCTTCTCCAGCATGCGCTTGGCGTACTGCCCCTGACTCAGCATCACCCCCTGGCCCTTCACTTCTGCCACCTCCTGCCCCAGAAAGTAGCTCAGCTCGCCCAGGTCTTTCACTTCAAAGTGCTTGCTGAGGTCCGCAACTGCCTTGTCATCTTCCCCCTCAGCTGCCAGGATGGCAGCATCGTCGACATGGACCAGGAAATACACCCTGTCGCGTCCAGTCCCTCGAATGAACAAGCACGGATCATGATCTGACTCCGTGTACTTGTCGCTGATCATCGCCTTTGTCAGCTCTTCATTCCAGGCTCGCGGCGCCTGCTTCAGCCCATACAGAGCTTTCCGCAGCCTCCACACCTTGTTGCCTTGCCGCAGCTCGGGCGGCGGGCGCACGTACACCACCTCCTTCAGGTCCGCATGCAGAAACGCTGTCTTCACGTCCACCTGCCGCAGCTTCAGCTTGGGATCTGCCGCTTTCAGAGCCAGCATCAGCCTGAAGGTTGCGCTCTGGGCCGTCGGCGCGAACAGATCGCCGTACTCCCCCTCCTGCTGAAGGTTGCCCATTGCGACGAGCCGGTACTTGTGCCTCACAAGGTTGCCTTTCTCATCAAACTTCAGATCGCACACCCCCTTCGACGGGAGCGCCTTCTGACCGGGCGGCAGATCACATTCCTCGATCACGCCCTTGCCCCTGAGTGAGCCATACTCTTCATCTTTGGCACTCACCCAGACCTCCCTGTCTGGTCGCTTCATCGCCTCCTGATACGACTTCGGTGCGACCAGCAGGTCTTCATCACTTGCAGTCTGCACCCCCTCAGCCACAAACAGCTGAGCCTGGTACGGCAGATTCGGCGGATTTCTGGCACGCGCCGGGTAGCGCCTCTGGCCACCTGCCCCAGCGGCCCCTCCGCCTCCATCATCATGCATGGGCTCATCCTGCCCATCGTCACCGGAACCATCATCAGGGTTCCCCTCAGCATCAGCACCGGCCCCCGGGTCCTCACCCTGGCCGTCCCATGCTGCATCTGAATCATCGTCACTCAGGGACCACTCATCACTGTCCTCCAGAGTCACGTGGTCTGCGTCCTCATCACCTGCTTCGTCATCAAACAGGATGAGTTCATCGTACTCTGTCTCCGGCAGCGCCTCTTCTGGCTCTCTGGGCTGCTGCAGCTTCTCGTCCTCACGGAACGAGACATCCGCACTGTCCGACAGCTTCCACACACCCTTCGCTTTGTGCATCACTGTCCAGGCCTTCATGTGTCTGGGGTAGCCGACGAAGATCACGTCTCTGCTGACATCGTCCAGCTTGCTGCGCAGCTCTGACGGAATGTGCTCCGTCGCCTTGCTCCCGAACACCCTCAGGTGTGACACATCTGGCACCTTCTCCCAGAACAGCTCATGCGGAGTCTTGTTCTGGCCTTCTGTCGGCACCAGGTTGCGAGTATATGCTGCCGTGTCCATTGCTTGTGGCCAAAGCCGCTTCGGCAGACCCGCATCCTTCAGCATCGCACGCGTCCTCTCAGACAGCGTTCGGTTGATCCGCTCTGCTCTGCCGTTCTGCTGCGGTCTTCTTGCCACACTGTGCTGCATGATGATGCCCCGCTTGCTGCACCACCACTTCAGCTCGCCCTTGAACTCAGTGCCGTTGTCCGAGCGAATAATTTTCACCCACATTACAGGCTTCTGCGGTGTCTGCAGCTGCCTCTCCCACTCTTTCAGGCGCGTCACCAATGCTTCTGCGACCTGATCCTTTGTGCGCACACAGATGACTTCAGCATAGCGGCTGTAGTCGTCCAGCAGCGTCACTGCATATCTCTCTCCTTTCAGCCCCGGCACCCGGATCTCCATCATATCCGTGTGCACAAGCTGTAGCGGCGCCTCTGCCTCTGAGTCTGAGCGGGGGTAGTGTGCCCGCGGCTGCTTCGCCAGAGGACAAATCTCACATGCCTTGGCATCATCGGCTGGCCACTTCACCTCGCCCATGCCGGTCACCACCTTCTCGGCGCGTCGCAGATTCTGCATGCCCACATGGCTGTAGCGTCTGTGCCACAGCTCCGCCTGCTTGGCCACGTACGCGTGGGCTGGATGACGATTGGCTGACGTTTCTGGTACCATGTGACAGTTCATATAGTACAGCCCGTCCCGCAGTGTTCCCGTCAGCACCACATCTTCATCGGAATCACGAACTGTCAGCTGACCTCGTCTGCCTTCCCATGAACCGTTGACGGAGTTCACGTAGCCACCTGACAGCAGATTCATGTCCATGCTCGGCACGCATAGCACATGCTTCAGCGTCACAGTTGACCCATTTTCCATCTCCAGCAACGCCTTGCCCGCGCATGCCACCACGTGCTCTTCCTTCCCCGCTAGAGTCACAATGTCAACCGGCGTGTCCTCCTTGTCGTGGACCAAGCTCAGGTCACTCACAAAGTTGTGAGTCGCGCCTGTGTCGAACACTAGCATGTCCGGCCTATCTGCACGGACCGTTACAGTCGCCGCTGCGACTCTTGCATCTGCCCTGACCGACAGTGCTTTTCCGGGCTGAGAACTCTCCTTACCACCTGCCCCTTCACGCTGCTGATCCCGGAACCACTTCATTTCCCGACCCGCAGACATGTCATCTTTCCTCTTTCTGCATGCTCGCCATCTGTGGCCATCCTTACCACAGTAGTGGCATGGCCCCTGCGTCGGAGCCCGCGCCGCGGCCGCATGCCCTGTTAACTTTCGCTCTGGCAGAAATGTTACGAGATCCTTGAAGGTATCGCAGATGACCTCCAATGACGCTCCACGCCGCACATCCGCGCCCAGTTGTGGCCCAACCACACTTCCCAATGTCGGTCTTATGCCCTTGACAAACTGACTGACAAGAAGAGTTTCCTGACCCTGCATGCCCGCGTCCTCGAAGTCCTCGCGGAGCATCAAGACCTCATCAATGTACTTTTGGACACTCTTATCTCCTTGTCGCAGGTCGTTTGCTTTCTGCAACAGGGCGTGTCTGCGCATGTATTGGTTCCCTTCATGCTCATGATGCAGCGCCTGCCACGCCGCCATCGTTGTTTGCGCGCCCTGAACCGTTCTCAACAACGCTTCTTTCAGACCGAACTTAATGACCGCCCTAGCCTTCCTGTCCTCGGCTACCCCGGCGTCATCATCCTCAGCTGGCTCCTCGGTCAGCCATCTTTCCCACCCCTTCATGGTGAGGGCTGCCTCCATGTGGGCGAACCACTGACGGAAGTTACCGTCCCGCCCCAACTGCTGGATCCGACCCACGCCACTGCCAAATCCGACATCCCCCATATTGCCACCCAGTTACGGCCTGGCCACGCAAACAGTTACGTATTGCGTCGGGATTTGTTGCCCAGTTACGGCACAACTACGGAATTTGTCTGCAGCGGGTTCACACTCTCGTGACGGGCCCCATAACCTGTGGCAGAATGTGCACTGTGAGTCTACGATGTTCGCTCGCAGCAACATGCAACGTCACAGCCTGCCATTCAGCCAGTCAAACACAACTGTTACAGCTTCACATATTGTACACTACTTAAGCCGTATGGATCTCACCTGTGGCAGAATGTGCACTGTGAGTCTACGATGTTCGCTCGCAGCAACATGCAACGTCACAGCCTGCACTTCGCACACAGCACAATCAATGTCCTAGGTATCAATGCCAACTCACAGCAGTATGCAAACAAAGTCCAAGAGACACGTACCTGCCATTCAGCCAGTCAAACACAACGACTGGTGAACTGGCAGTCAGTCCTATATGTGACAGCGAACTTGCTGATCACCATGCAAATCTATGCATCAACGTCCTACTCCCGCAGTCTCATGCATGCATTGCTGCACTGCACCTGCGGCCACACCAACGACTAGCTTGCACTCAGTTGCCTAAAGCCTAGATCTGCCACACGTAGCCATGCGCAGGGGGTCGCGCTGTCACATACCTGGCTGGTGTACAGGCCTCCGCTGTGACAGTGCGCTCTCAGTCTTGGATTATAGCACGTGAGTCTTTGGCAGAGTAGAGTGATTACACTTTGATCAGTAGAGCCTATATAAGCGTTCAACCAAACGTCTCATACGGATACGATCAGAATCATTGTCTGCAGCACGCAATCTAGCATGCATTGCTCGTGCATATGGTAAGCCATCGGTGCATGGCGTCCCATAGCCACTCCGGATCAGCACCGTGCATCCATGCATACATGGTCTCCGTAGTCCTGTGTATGCCACCATGCATGGTCTCCGTAGTCCTGTGCATGGCTGGATCACGACAAGGGCGAATGTGGGGAAGTACGTGACAGTACAGGGCGAGCTGGTGCCTGTAGATATTGAGCTGGATCATGTTTACTGGGTGCCAGCCAGCCCGATCAATATCCTATCAACGACTGTGCTGAAGCGGTCGAACGTATACTTGCACACAGGCAAGGCAAACACAGTAGAGATGCCGGGTTTTTTTTGACCAAGCACAAACATTTGTGGGCAACTGTGAGCAGGGAGTTGATAGTGATGATAACCCCACATTGAGCTGGTATTGCGGGACGGGCAGACCAATATGGGAACTGCGCCCTGTAGATTCAGGGACAGACTGGACCAGTGCCAATAACCTTTTCCACAGAAATAGGAAATGGGTTGGTGAGCAGGCGAGAATCGCTGCGGTAGATGGTGTACCTATTGGTCAGAGATCTTCTTACCAACTTGACCCAGCATTTCTGGTACATCTCTCGTTTCATCATGCGGGCAACCGGATTCTCAAACTAATGACTGAGAATCCAGACCTGTATGACCTCAAGTTGCCTAAACCCACGGGAGTAGCGCTTGAGTGTCATGGTTGCCACGTGGCGGAGCAGAGAAGTGGTGACAGAGCACGGCATGGGGGCAAAGTGACAGAGAATGCCTCGTATGCTGGAGAAGTATTGCATGCGGATCTGGCTGGACAGATTAAGCCAGTAGGCATAGGAGGAATGAACTACATCCTGGTAGTAGTGGATGAGTACAGCAGGTACTCACATGTGATCCCGCTGAAGTCGAAAAGCGGTGCTGCGGAGATGATATGTCTTCTGATAGAAAGCATCCGCACTCAGATTGTCTATGACAAGGAGGTAGGGGTGCGTAGGCTGCACACGGACCAAGGAGGTGAGTTCAGCTCGAGTCAGCTGGCTCAGTACCTTGAGTGGCGAGGGATAGTGCACACGTTCACTGACACCGCCCAACATGAGTCAAATGGGTTGGTAGAACGAAAGATCGGTGTGCTGAACACGTCAGTGCGGGCGAGTCTGCTGCAGGCAGCAGTGCCTGCATTCCTGTGGCCGGAGGCATACATGTGCGTGAACCATGCACACAACCTGACGCCGAGCACAGCACTGGAGGGTGTGAGGCGGAAGGAGGCAAAGCAGAAGCTGGAGGATAGGTTTGTTGCCACCAGCTCTGAGCCATGGTCCACGAACGTGCAGCAGCGGGCTAAGCAGCTGAGAGTCAGGAAGGCTGCAGCGCATGCGCTGAGTCTGAATGAGCTGTGTGAGACGCTGGTTGCCAGGAGAGAGTTGGCATTTGTGGCACAGCACATGAGAAATGTGAATGTCAGAGAGATTGTGCCATACTTGTTGTGGTTTAGGAAGGTCAAAGAAGATGACTTCCGTCTCGTGGTGGCACAGGTGAAGCCGTTCGGGTGTCCAATGTATGTGTATCCAAGGAGGGAGCACTTCAGGCACCTGGAAGCGCGAGGAATCCTCGGTGCCTATATGGGACCGGGTGGAGGTCCTCACATGGACAGGGTTTACGTGAAACGTGGGAATGGGGGAGCAGTGCGGATGTACAGGCACACGGCTGCTCCACCTGCTCTAGTGAAGGATTTCGCGCAGCGATTTCACATGGCTGGGGAGGCTACGGCGGACCCAGTTGTGCTAGAGAACTATGAGCAGGGTGAGTTTGAGATCCTACCCGATCAGTACACCAGTGTAGTGCCGGAAGCTGAGTTCTTGCCCAACATGAAGAAGTGGGTGAAGAGCACTAGTGTGCGGGCAGTGCGTCCACCAGCCAGTCGTGAACACATGATGCCAGAGAGGGGCAGAAATGTGGATTGGGCTGAGGGGGAGCATCCGGGTCTGGGCCATCAACACTGGGAACCAGGAAGAACGCTGCATAGGCGTTTCAAACCGACAGACGAGCTACCTGAGGGTGAGCCCGAGTTTTCTCCTAGGGTGTTGGGTGCAGAGCTGCTGGCGCGACATGAGCGCTGGCACACACCAGAGATCAGTGAGGCAGTGGTTGCAGCGCGCTGCGATCATGCAGCGGCTGACAATGCTGCAGCGGTAGCACACTGGGACTATGATGCAGCAAACCAGCCGTCTGGGCCTTTACACCATGAGTTTAGGCCTGCAGAGACGATCCCTACGAGGGATAGGGCTGTGCTGCACATAGGGGACTGTGATATCCATCCGCTTCCAACTGATGAGGAAGTGAGTGATACTGAGTCTAGTGATGGAGGTGAGGATGACTCTGAGTCTGAGTCTAGATCCCGCTCGCGTTCAGCGGAACCAGTCCAGCGGTCGATGGGCAAGGAGCTGAGTGAGCCACCCCCACCTGTGCGAGCTGACGGTCACGGCGGCGGCCGAAGTCACCGCGGGTCCACGGTGTCAGGGCGTGATGACCGTGACAGATATGATGAGCCGAGGCATATATCTGGGTCTGAGGGCCAGGGGCAAGGCGAGCTACGGCATGTGCCTAGCGGAATAGCGACAGGAGGTGATGGCTCAGGGGGAGAGTCAGCACCAAGTGCCGCGAGGGGCAGCGGAGAACGTCTGGATCCGCCACAGGAGGTGAGGGTTCGATGGGTTCCAAAGCCTTTTCACTTGATTCGCAAAATCTTAAGACCTGCTGTCCATGCTATGGGAGCAATTGTGAGTGATGCTGCTGTTGAGCGCATTTCCCCGGAGGAAGCACGTGAGCATGTGAGTGATGCTGCGAGCCCCACAGTGATGAATGATGATGAGAATGACGTCGGTGACTGTTCTGATGGAGTGTCAGCTGCAGCTGACAGTGTGCCTCCTGATGCAGAAAAGACGACGGGGCAGAAGGTGACTCCAAACGGTGGCCCTACTGCTAGCCTTTGTGAGTCCAGGCGTGCAGCTACCGTGAGGAAGAGGGTCGAGGCCGTAGTAGATGATCCAACGGTGCAGCAGGCCATGCGTGGTGCTCATCGTGAGAAGTGGATCACGGCAATGCTCGATGAGCTGACCTCCTTAAGAGAACATGATGTGTTTGAGCTGGTTGAGTGCCCAACAGGAGTAAAGCCTGTGACAGGCAAGTGGGTGCTTAAGATCAAGCGAGGAGCACAGGGTGAAATTGAGCGTTTCAAGGCCAGATACGTAGCCAGGGGATTTACGCAAGTGGAGGGCGTAGATTTCTTTGAGACATGGGCACGTGTGGGCAGTTATGCTACCTTCAGGGCTCTGTTGTCAGTCTGTGCAGTAGAGGATCTAGAGACGAGGCATATAGACATTAAATGTGCTTTCCTGAATGGTGTTCTGGAGGAGGAAGTGTATGTGGCACAACCTCCGGTGCTGGACGATGGGTCTGGTATGGTGTGGCGTCTGAAAAAGGCGTTGTATGGTCTGAAGCAAGCTGCCAGGGAGTGGCACAAAGCGCTTGCAGAACTCTTGTTGAATATGGGTTTTGTGAGATCAGCCAGTGACCCTGCACTGTTCATTTGCAAAGTAGGACGTTGTCTTATTTTTCTGTGGGTCGATGATCTGCTGATTTTCGGTCACAGAGAGCAAATGGATGATGCCATCAGAAAGATCCTTGAGGCTTTTGAGGGTCGTGACCTGGGGGAGCTGGGATATGTGTTGGGCATGGAGGTCATACGTGATCGAACTGCTCGCACTATCACCATCACACACAGAAAGAGCATCAGGGACATGCTAGAGAGATTTGGCATGAGTGAGTGCAGACGGGCGCCAACTCCGTTGGTACCAAAGCAGAAAATGTTTAGTCTGAAGGAAGATCCTAGCCAGGCTAAGGCTACAGGCACAGAGCATAAGAGGTTTATGCAAGCCGTAGGAAGCATCCAGTATGTGGCAGTTGTGTCGCGTCCAGACATTGCGTTTCCGGCTAATGTCTTGGCCAGGCATATGGCTGGGAGTGCCAAATGTCATTGGAATGGTGTCCTTCACGTACTGAGATACCTGCGAGGGACCATAAACTTTGGCTTGACCTTTAGTGGCTCCAATGGGGGATGTGAGGTGTTGGAAGCATTTACGGATGCTGACTTCGCTAATGGTGCTTGCTTGAAGAGCGTGTCAGGAGTAGTAGTCCGGATGCATGGGAACTGTGTGTTCTGGCGTTCGAAGAGGCAGACTATTGTGGCTGGTGATACAACTGAGGCAGAGCTCATAGCAATGAGTTCAGCAGCCAATGAGGTGATGTGGGCTAAGCAGTTGTGCACTGATCTTGGTTTGTCGGCTGTGAAGCCAACGCTGTGGGGCGACAACAAGAGTGCCAACTTGCTAGCAGTTAACCCCATCTCTAGTGACCGCTCTAAGCACATCAGGGTCAGGGACCTGAGGGTCCGAGAGTTCGTAGAACTCGACGAGTTGACTATCAGCTGGGTTAGCACGGTAGACATGCTAGCTGATATGTTCACTAAGGTGTTGGCAGGACCAGCACTAGCAAAATTCAGAGATAGACTGCAGCTTGCGGTAGTACAAGCTTAGTCTAGGGGGAGTGTCGTGATCCAGCCATGCACAGGACTACGGTGACCATGCATGGTGGCATACACAGGACTACGGTGACCATGTATGCGGGGAATCACGGTGCTGATCCGGAGTGGCTATGGGGCAGCCATGCACCGATGGCTGACCATATGCACGAGCAATGCATGCAAGATTGCGTGCCGCAGACATTGATTCTGATCGTATCCGTATGAGACGTTGATTGAACGCTTATATAGGCTCTACAGATCGTAGTGTAATCACTCTCTCTTCTACTGTCCTAAGACTCACGTGCATTCATCCTCCAACTGAAGGTACAGGCGCTGTCACGGACAGATACCTAAGACAGCAAGGTATGTGACAGCACCAACCCCTGCGCATGACGACATGCTCAGGATCCCACAGGCCTTAGGCCGCGGTCCACTGAATTACAACACCAGGCCGCAGCGCGTGACCGACTGCGAGCGGGGACGGGCTGTCGAGTGCAGAGTGGCGGGCGCCGGTTGTGCCGGAGGCTGGGTGCGGCGGTGAGCAGGCTGTGCGGGGCCATGGCTGCACTGTGCTGTGGGGTGCCCTGCAGTGCTATTGCTGCGCCGTTGGGGGTTCGACGGGCACCGTTTCTCGTGTGCGCCCAAGCCGAGCCGCGAGTACACTTTCGCACAGAAGTGACACGTGGCTTCGTTCAGCTGGGCGAGGTCTGCTGTCGAGAACGTGTGACCAGCGTGCTGCCTGCGGCAGTGCTGCAGCAGCTGTTGCGTCGACCAGAACAGTGTGCCGCAGCATGGGCACGGCTTGCGCGGAATCACAGCGGACGATTTGCTGATTCGATGCTGAGTGGGCTGGACCGCCGTCCATCGCTTGCGCGGATCCATGGCCAGATCGCGCGAGCCAGAAAGTGGTGCTGTGCACCTGGTGCTGGCGCACCCACAGAAGGAGTGTGTTACACGGAGATGAACGCAATAGCCCGGCAGCGAGGGCAACGGAAGGAAAGTAGACGGCCAAAACCCCCGAAAGTAGACACCAGCAAAAAGCAATCACTCTCCCAGGCGAAAAAGCCACAACGAACCAACACAGCCGACACAACCACACCCACGCACCCACACGCACGCGCACTCCCGCACCCCTCCACTACGGCACCCGCGCCACAACCGCGCACAGCAACAACCACCACCGCACTACTGCCCACCCCAGCAAAACCAGCCACCACCGACCCCCCTACAGCAGCACCCCCACTCCATCCTGCCCCACTGGAGCATTCCATCACGGGCCCCCCGCACATGAGAGCCCGGGGGCGCACGCCCCCCACAGTGCAAGGCGTACCAGCCCTCCCCCTCCGGCCGCCCGACAGGGGCCTCAGGGCGGGGCGCGAAGGGCACTAGCGGCGCCGCATCACTCCCCCCACGGTGGCTCGCGGGAAGGTTCGGCGGGCCAACACGACCAGACGCGGGGCCGGCCTGCGCTGCTGCAGCCGCGGCACCCGGTCCAGCAAGGCGGCCAGCGGCCGCCTATAGCACGTCCGACGGGACATCATGGCCAGGCACCACCGCCCTGCCCGCCAGCCGCATACGCAGCGGAGCCGCAGCGAGGACCTGGCGCGTCACACCACGGCACAGAGTGGTGGAGAGTTCGCACATGGCATTCTGCAAGAACGCTCGCCTGGACACGGCCCCCGAAGCCGCAGCAAAGTCAGCGATCTTATTCAGGAAGGCGAACGCACCCGTGCCCACACGGCCAAACGTCTCATGCGACAGGGACACGAAGCGACATGCGCCTGTGCCGGAGCGGCCGTACTTGTCTCGCTTCCGGTCGTCCATCAGCTGGGCGGCAGCGCCTGGCGTGTTTGCCGCGGCGACGACCCGGGAGGGGGCCACCGGACAGGTCACGCACACATCGGCCACGATGGTGTCGCAGGGCAACATCACAAGCAGATCACCCCGTTCCGGGTCGCGCTGCGAGCGGGGGGGTAGCGGCCGGGCGCAAGCCGCGGCCCTCGGGCAGGCGTCGCGGCGGACTAGTGGCCACCGGGCCCACCTGTGGCAGGTGCTCACACCGCACCGCGCACTCGCCGGCCGGGGCGGCCGCCTTCACGGCCACTGCGGCGGCGGCGGCAGCTGCCGCGCCGAGCTCTCGCGCGCCCTTGTATCCGACAGCCGCCTCGCCGGGGACGTCTACGTCCATGGCGCCTGCCGTGTCGGCCGCGGCAGCCTTGACCTCGGACGAGGCAACAACGGCTGAGATGGCAGCAGCGACGAGTGCAGCCGCGGCGGCTGGTCCCTCTGAGGTGCCGTCCGCCGTGGCGGCGTCGCCGAGCGGGGCAGCGTTGTCCGCCGGTCCGGAGGGGCGCAAGGGGGCAGGCGGGGAATGCGCCAGCGTCTGGGTGCCACATGGGGTGGAAGGCACGGCCGAGGCGCTGGGGGCCGGGGTGGGTGGAGTGAGCGCACCAGCGGCAGCACAGCTGGCAGGCTCACAGGAGGGGCCGGGCGGCTGTGCGGGCGGCCGTGCGCCCGGCACATCCGGGTACTGCGGGAGGCTCTTGATGTTGGGCTCAAGAGACGTGGAGATGCCCGCCCGCATGATGAAGCGGCGCCATGCCTGCGTGATCGCATCATGGCGGGCGACCACCGTGCGCCACACCGCATTGCACACCAGGGCATGCGAACCATCAGCAGGTGATGCAAGGCCGCACACGCAGTCGCCGTCCGCCTCTGGGCCGGTGAACAGTGACTCACCTAGGCGCAAGCGCACATTCACGCGGAACTCTGTGGCAGTCAGCTCAGTCACACCGGGCCTGGCTTTCAGGAAAGCTGAGGCCATCGGGCCTGCGCAACTATGCAAGCGCGCCTTGCTGGTCAGGCTGTGTTCGCGTGTTGCTGACGACGGGCTGCGCGTCCCTTGATCCAGCGCTGCAAGCAGCGCAGCCGCCCGGGCGTCAGAGTCGGCCCGGCTGACTGCATTCTGCAGCCGTGACATGCGGATGGCAGACCCCCCGCCGCTCAGGCCCGCCCATGCCGCGGGCTCGGCGGGGCACTCAGACAGCCCCGGAATGCTTGGCCACTGCTGGCGCAACTCTTCGAGAGTGTGGCGCATGGCGACGCCCGCATCGCCACGGAACGGCAGGCCTCGATCTGTCCCTTCTGCGAGGGCTGCATGGGCGAGTGCAGCGGACGACAGGCGAGCAGCGTCGGCGATGGGTTGGGTGAACCTGCGTAGGCCCATGCCGCCGTGGCGGTGGGGAAGCAGGGCTTGCAGGCACTGTGCATCCGTAAGGCTGGTCACATCCAGAATGTCGCCGAGGCCCTTCAGCAGCGCTGTCTCCACTTGGTGCAGCGGCTGCTCCAGAAACCGCCACTGCGTGCTGCGCAACAAATGGGATTCTCTATGCTGCAGGCAGTTGTGCATGACAAGCCATTTCACCTGAGGGGACAGTGGCAGTGCGGTCAGCTTCGCAATCTGCGCGCGAGTGGCTGCGCAGCGGCGGGAGACATGTGCTGTGACGAACTCATCGCTACCCAGCGGGGTGCCGCACACCACGATGCCGCACACCACGGGTGCCTACCCATGATCAGTGCTGCGCCGGCGGCGACATCTTGCGGCCGTCCTTGCAGGTACGTGTCATCGTGGCATGCCGTGACCAGCGCTCCGCCGCTGACCTCGCTCGCTGCTCGCAGAGTCGGCTGATACGTCAGATTGAAGAGGAACGGCCCCATCGTGTCGCCCTGTCGCACGCCGGTCTCGCTCCACAGCACTTCATGTGCGCCGTCCGGGCGCCGCAGAAGCAGCGCCGATGCCTGTTGGTATGACATCCGCACGAATGGCAAGAGACCCGGGGCGTGCTGTGCAACGGCTGCCAGCATGGCGGTCCGATCGCACAGATTGAAGGCATTGCGGAGGTCCACTTGCACGGTCACAACATCGGGGTCATGAAAGTCAGGGTACAGCGCGTGGCCGGGGATCTCAGCACCCCCAGAGATGCCGACACCGGCCTGCAGCGGGGCAAACAGGCTGGCTGCATCCGGCAGCGTCGCCAGCTGCGTGGATGACCCAACAGATACCGCCTCCGATACCGCAGCCTTCGCAGGCTGCGATGTCATCAGGAGTACCAGCTACGGCTGGATCTATTGACGTAAGCACGCTAGCGCAAGCGCTGTCGCTTGCCATGCCCAGGCCAGTACCGGGGAAATCTCTAGTAGAGAAGAACAGATTTCCGGTGTGGCACTATAAGACTGATCACTTCCGAGTATTTAAGAAGGAGGTAGAGAGCTGGGCGAAGATGGTGGGTGAGAGTAGCCTGCTAGTCAATGATCCGCTTGCTCAGAGCAGCCAGGCTCATGAGCAAGTCATGCACTGGTTGTTCACCACACTGCCAAAGGAGGATAGAGACTTCGTGGCAGACTGTAGTTTCGTCCATGAGGTCTGGTCGTTGCTGCATGCTAAGTATATGCCATCAGTGGAAGTAGAAATACAGAAGCTGTATCACCAGCTCAGCAGTACCCAGCAGGCTGGCAAGCCGCTGGAGAAGCATGTGAATGAGGTGGTGGGCATAGTGAACCAGATGAGAGGACTGGGTGAGACTGTGTCTGATCAGTTGTACAGATCACGGTTGCTGGCAGTAGACAAAGAGTACAGCCTGTTGCAGCCCATGCTGCAGGCCATGCCAGTGCAGCAGATAGTGTCTACGCTGTTGACACATGCCCAGACAAACAGCAAGCAGGGTCCATCACGATTCCCACGGGACGATCGTGGTGGACAACAGCGCCATGGGGGACGTGGGTACCGAGGTGGACGCTACGGTGATCGCCAAGGTTCACCCCCACAGGTAGCAGCAGTGGGAGCAGGGGTAGCAGGGGGAGCAGAAAAGAGGAAATGCTTCAACTGTGATAAGCCTGGACATGTGCAAAAGGATTGTCCATTGCTCTCCGCAGAGGTCAAACAATTCCTGCAGAAGCAAGCAGCTGCAGGGCGGGGCCGTGGCAGAGGCCGCGGTGGCCCTCAGGTAGCTGTAGTTGACCTAGATAAGCTGCGAGCTGACTGTGCTGATGGGCCGTCTCCAAACATGCCGTACACTTTCCTAATAGATAGTGGCTCAGACATAAACATATGCTTTGACTATGATATGTTTTGCGAGATCAAGCCACCAGATATGCCGCAGTGTCAGCCTCTTGACCAGGGCAGGCTAGACATGTATGGTGTGGGCACGATCAGAGCTAATCTGGGAGAGTATGTGAGTGCACAGGGCACTATCACACCAGTAGACATAGAGTTGACCAACGTCTTCTGGGTGCCGGCCAGTCCTATCAACATCCTTTCAACAAAGGAGTTGAAAAAGTCTGAGATCTACTTGCATACGGGCAAGCATGCAAACCGGGTAGTGATGCCTGGGTTTCATGACCAGAGCTATGGGTTCCACAGGAACTGTGAGCAGGGTGAGGATGAGGATGGAAAACCTACTCTGACATGGTTCTGTGGGAAAGGCAGGCCGATATGGCAAATGCGACCGGTAGATAGAGGAGCAGCCTGGACAAGTGCGAATAACTTGTTTCATAGGAATGGGAAATGGGTACGTGAGCAGCAGCAAGTTGCTGCGGTGACCGGTGTACCGAATGAACAAGGTTATTCCTTTCAGGTTGATCCATCATTCCTAGTGCATATCGCTTTTCACCATGCTGGCAATCGGGTACTCCAGTTGATGAGAGACAACCCACAACTGTATGACCTGAAGATGCAGAAACCTACGGGGGTAGCGCTTCAGTGTCATGGTTGCCACGTGGCTGAACAGAGAAGTGGCGATAGAGCACAGCACGGGGGCAAGGTGACGGAGAATGCCACCTATGCTGGAGAAGTGTTGCATGCTGATCTAGCAGGGCAGATCAAGCCAGTAGGAATCGGGGGTATGAACTACATCCTGGTAGTGGTGGATGAGTACTCCCGGTATTCCCATGTGATTCCGCTGAAGTCCAAGAGTGGGGCTGCGGAAATGATATGCCTGCTGATTGAACGAATCCGCACTCAGATCGTGTATGATAGAGAGGTTGGGGTGCGGAGGCTGCACACTGACCAGGGTGGTGAGTTCAGCTCTAACCAGCTGGCTCAGTACCTCGCGTGGCGTGGCATTTGTCGTGATCCAGCCATGCACAGGACTACGGTGACCATGCATGGAGTGGATGCACGGTGCTGATCCGGAGTGGCTATGGGGCAGCCATGCACCGATGGCTGACCATATGCACGAGCAATGCATGCAAGATTGCGTGCCGCAGACATTGATTCTGATCGTATCCGTATGAGACGTTGATTGAACGCTTATATAGGCTCTACAGATCGTAGTGTAATCACTCTCTCTTCTACTGTCCAAAGTCTCACGTGCATTCATCCTCCAACTGAAGGTACAGGCGCTGTCACGGACAGATACCTAAGACAGCAAGGTAGGTGACAGCACCAACCCCTGCGCATGACGACATGCTCAGGATCCCACAGGCCTTAGGCCGCGGTCCACTGAATTACGTCATGGTATCGGTGATGATTGTGGGGATTCTTGTGATGTCTGTTAGCATGCGATAGAGTCCAGGGGGAACCTGCGGTTACGGCTGCACGCTCCGATGAGTGTGCTACACCGCTCTAGTGTATAGCCGACCGTAGAGAGACTAGAAAAGCTAATGCAGAATGCTACGGCGGAGCTGCATTATGCTTGTGTGCTGGTCTCGCAAAGAGGCCTACGGGTCTGCGTTTCCTGCGACATATGGTGGTCATGTTGCAGGACACCACCACTCCGAGACGATTCAATGGCATCTCGCCAAGGGTCTATCGGTTCTGACGGTGTGGAGGGAGCAGTTAACCTTCCGCATCATCGCACTCGCTCTACAGTGCGCCGCGAGCAGGCCGCGGAGGGTCAGTCCATGCCCCACGGGGAAGGACAAGACGCTGGGACCTACGGGTATCTCAGTGTTAACCCTCTGCAGGCCGCCATGCCGGGCAACGCTGATCCTACGGGGAATGCGGGTGCTCAGGCAGCGGTGCACGGAGCGCAGGAAGTGCCACACGTTGCCCAGACAGCATGGGCAGCGCAGCAGATACCACCTCCGATACCGCAGCCTTTGCAGGCTGCGATGTCATCCGGGGCGGCAGCAACAGCCGGGACGATCGATGTTGCAACTCTCGCGAGCGCGCTATCGCTCGTAATGCCTAAGTCTATGCCGGGAAAGTCGCTAGTAGAAAAGCACAAGTTCCCGGTATGGAACCACAGACATGATCACTTTCGGGTGTTCAAGAAAGAGGTAGAGAGTTGGGCAAACATGGTGGGGGAAAGTAGCCTGCTAGTGAATGATCCACTGGCACAGAATAGCCAGGCTCATGAGTCAGTCAAGCATTGGCTATTCGTGACATTACCAAAGGAGGATAGGGATTTCGTGTCAGACTGCAGTTTTGTCCATGAGATATGGGCATTGCTGCATGCCAAGTACATGCCTTCTGTCGAAGTAGAAATACAGAAGCTATACCAGCAACTCAGTGGTGCCAGGCAGGCGGGAAAGCCACTTGAGAAACATGTCAACGAGGTAGTTGGTATAGTGAACCAGATGAGGGGTCTGGGAGAAGCTGTGCCTGATCAGTTATACCGCTCTAGGCTACTGGCAGTGGACAAAGAGTATGCACTGCTGCAGCCGATGCTGCAGCAACTGCCAGTGCAGCAGATAGTGTCCACGCTGCTGACGCATGCTCAGAATAGCAGCCAGTCTGCCCCATCGCGATTCCCACGGGATGATCGCGGTGGTCAGCAGAGATTTGGGGGACGAGGGTATCGTGGTGGATGCCACGGTGGTCGCCATGGTGCACCCCCAGAGGTTGCCGCAGTGGGAGCAGGGGGAGCAGATAAGCGCAAGTGCTTCAATTGCGAGAAGCCTGGCCATCTGCAGAAAGATTGCCCTTTGCTCTCCGCAGAGGTCAAGCAGTTCCTACAGAAACAGGCAGCTGCAGGGCGAGGCCGTGGCAGAGGCCGCGGGGGCCCTCAGGTGGCTGTGGTAGACCTAGCGGAACTGCGAGCTGACTGTGCTGATGGGCCGTCGCCCAACATGCCATACACATTTCTGGTGGATAGTGGGTCTGACCTGAACATATGCTTCGACTATAGCATGTTCAGTGAGGTCAAGCCACCAGATATCACAGAGTGCCAGCCCTTAGACCAGGGCAGGCTTAAGATATATGGCATGGGCACTATCAGGGCGAATGTGGGGAAGTACGTGACAGTACAGGGTGAGTTGGTGCCTGTGGATGTTGAGCTGGATCATGTCTACTGGGTGCCAGCCAGCCCGATCAATATCCTATCAACGACTGTGCTGAAGCGGTCGAATGTGTACTTGCACACAGGCAAGGCAAACACAGTAGAGATGCCGGGTTTCTATGACCAAGCACAAACATTTGTGGGCAACTGTGAGCAGGGAGTTGATAGTGATGATAACCCCACATTGAGCTGGTATTGCGGGACGGGCAGACCGATATGGGAAGTGCGCCCTGTAGATTCAGGGACAGACTGGACCAGTGCCAACAACCTTTTCCACAGAAATAGGAAATGGGTTGGTGAGCAGGCGAGAATCGCTGCGGTAGATGGTGTGCCTATTGGTCAGAGATCTTCTTACCGACTTGACCCAGCATTTCTGGTGCATCTCTCGTTTCACCATGCGGGCAACCGGATTCTCAAACTGATGACTGAGAATCCAGACCTGTATGACCTCAAGTTGCCTAAACCCACGGGAGTAGCGCTTGAGTGTCATGGTTGCCACGTGGCAGAGCAGAGAAGTGGTGACAGAGCACGGCATGGGGGCAAAGTGACAGAGAATGCCTCGTATGCTGGAGAAGTATTGCATGCGGATCTGGCTGGACAGATTAAGCCAGTAGGCATAGGCGGAATGAACTACGTCCTGGTAGTAGTGGATGAGTACAGCAGGTACTCACATGTGATCCCGCTGAAGTCCAAAAGCGGTGCTGCGGAGATGATATGTCTTCTGATAGAACGCATCCGCACTCAGATTGTCTATGACAAGGAGGTAGGGGTGCGGAGGCTGCACACGGACCAAGGAGGTGAGTTCAGCTCGAGTCAGCTGGCTCAGTACCTTGAGTGGCGAGGGATAGTACACACGTTCACTGACACCGCCCAACATGAGTCAAATGGGTTGGTAGAACGAAAGATCGGTGTGCTGAACACGTCAGTGCGGGCGAGTCTGCTGCAGGCAGCAGTGCCTGCATTCCTGTGGCCAGAGGCATACATGTGCGTGAACCATGCACACAACCTGACGCCGAGCACAGCACTGGAGGGTGTGAGGCGGAAGGAGGCAAAGCAGAAGCTGGAGGATAGGTTTGTTGCCACCAGCTCTGAGCCATGGTCCACGAACGTGCAGCAGCGGGCTAAGCAGCTGAGAGTCAGGAAGGCTGCAGCACATGCGCTGAGTCTGAATGAGCTGTGTGAGACGCTGGTTGCCAGGAGAGAATTGGCATTTGTGGCACAGCACATGAGAAATGTGAATGTCAGAGAGATTGTGCCATACTTGTTGTGGTTTAGGAAGGTCAAGGAAGATGACTTCCGTCTCGTGGTGGCACAGGTGAAGCCTTTCGGGTGTCCAATGTATGTGTATCCAAGGAGGGAGCACTTCAGGCACCTGGAAGCGCGAGGAATCCTCGGTGCCTATATGGGACCGGGTGGAGGTCCTCACATGGACAGGGTTTACGTGAAACGTGGGAATGGGGGAGCAGTGCGGATGTACAGGCACACGGCTGCTCCACCTGCTCTAGTGAAGGATTTCGCGCAGCGATTTCACATGGCTGGGGAGGCTACGGCGGACCCAGTTGTGCTAGAGAACTATGAGCAGGGTGAGTTTGAGATCCTACCCGATCAGTACACCAGTGTAGTGCCGGAAGCTGAGTTCTTGCCCAACATGAAGAAGTGGGTGAAGAGCACTAGTGTGCGTGCAGTGCGTCCACCAGCCAGTCGTGAACACATGATGCCAGAGAGGGGCAGAAATGTGGATTGGGCTGAGGGGGAGCATCCGGGTCTGGGCCATCAACACTGGGAACCAGGAAGAACGCTGCATAGGCGTTTCAAACCGACAGACGAGCTACCTGAGGGTGAGCCCGAGTTTCCTCCTAGAGTGTTGGGTGCAGAGCTGCTGGCGCGACATGAGCGCTGGCACACACCAGAGATCAGTGAGGCAGTGGTTGCAGCACGCTGCGATCATGCAGCGGCTGACAATGCTGCAGCGGTGGCACACTGGGACTATGATGCCAGCAAACCAGCCGTCTGGGCCTTTACACCATGAGTTTAGGCCTGCAGAGACGATCCCTACGAGGGATAGGGCTGTGTTGCACATAGGGGACTGTGATATCCATCCGCTTCCAACTGATGAGGAAGTGAGTGATACTGAGTCTAGTGATGGAGGTGAGGATGACTCTGAGTCTGAGTCTAGATCCCGCTCGCGTTCAGCGGAGCCAGTCCAGCGGTCGATGGGCAAGGAGCTGAGTGAGCCACCCCCACCTGTGCGAGCTGACGGTCACGGCGGCGGCCGAAGTCACCGCGGGTCCACGGTGTCAGGGCGTGATGACCGTGACAGATATGATGAGCCGAGGCATATATCTGGGTCTGAGGGCCAGGGGCAAGGCGAGCTACGGCATGTGCCTAGCGGAATAGCGACAGGAGGTGATGGCTCAGGGGGAGAGTCAGCACCAAGTGCCGCGAGGGGCAGCGGAGAACGTCTGGATCCGCCACATGAGGTGAGGGTTCGATGGGTTCCAAAGCCTTTTCACTTGATTCGCAAAGTCTTAAGACCTGCTGTCCATGCTGTGGGAGCAATTGTGAGTGATGCTGCTGTTGAGCGCATTTCCCCGGAGGAAGCACGTGAGCATATGAGTGATTGCTGCGAGCCCACAGTAGTGAATGATGATGAGAATGACGTCGGTGACTGTTCTGATGGAGTGTCAGCTGCAGCTGACAGTGTGCCTCCTGATGCAGAAAAGACGACGGGGCAGAAGGTGAATCCAAACGGTGGCCCTACTGCTAGCCTTAGTGAGTCCAGGCGTGCAGCTACCGTGAGGAAGAGGGTCGAGGCCGTAGTAGATGATCCAACGGTGCAGCAGGCCATGCGTGGCGCTCATCGTGAGAAGTGGATCACGGCAATGCTCGATGAGCTGACCTCCTTAAGAGAACATGATGTGTTTGAGCTGGTTGAGTGCCCAACAGGAGTGAAGCCTGTGACAGGCAAGTGGGTGCTTAAGATCAAGCGAGGAGCACAGGGTGAAATTGAGCGTTTCAAGGCCAGATACGTAGCCAGGGGATTTACGCAAGTGGAGGGCGTAGATTTCTTTGAGACATGGGCACCTGTGGGCAGTTATGCTACCTTCAGGGCTCTGTTATCAGTCTGTGCAGTAGAGGATCTAGAGACGAGGCATATAGACATTAAATGTGCTTTCCTGAATGGTGTTCTGGAGGAGGAAGTGTATGTGGCACAACCTCCGGTGCTGGACGATGGGTCTGGTATGGTGTGGCGTCTGAAAAAGGCGTTGTATGGTCTGAAGCAAGCTGCCAGGGAGTGGCACAAAGCGCTTGCAGAACTCTTGTTGAATATGGGTTTTGTGAGATCAGCCAGTGACCCTGCACTGTTCATTTGCAAAGTAGGACGTTGTCTTATTTTTCTGTGGGTCGATGATCTGCTGATTTTCGGCCACAGAGAGCAGATGGATGATGCCATCAGAAAGATTCTTGAGGCATTTGAGGGTCGTGACCTGGGGGAGCTGGGATATGTGCTGGGCATGGAGGTTATACGTGATCGAACTGCTCGCACTATCACCATCACACACAGAAAGAGCATCAGGGACATGCTAGAGAGATTTGGCATGAGTGAGTGCAGACGGGCGCCAACTCCGTTGGTACCAAAGCAGAAAATGTTTAGTCTGAAGGAAGATCCTAGCCAGGCGAAGGCTACAGGCACAGAGCATAAGAGGTTTATGCAAGCCGTAGGAAGCATTCCAGTATGTGGCAGTTGTGTCGCGTCCCAGACATTGCGTTTCCGGCTAATGTCTTGGCCAGGCATATGGCTGGGAGTGCCAAATGTCATTGGAATGGTGTCCTTCACGTACTGAGATACCTGCGAGGGACCATAAACTTTGGCTTTGACCTTTTAGTGGCTCCAATGGGGGATGTGAGGTGTTGGAAGCATTTACGGATGCTGACTTCGCCAATGTGCTTGCTTGAAGAGCGTGTCAGGAGTAGTAGTCCGGATGCATGGGAACTGTGTGTTCTGGCGTTCGAAGAGGCAGACTATTGTGGCTGGTGATACAACTGAGGCAGAGCTCATAGCAATGAGTTCAGCAGCCAATGAGGTGATGTGGGCTAAGCAGTTGTGCACTGATCTTGGTTTGTCGGCTGTGAAGCCAACGCTGTGGGGTGACAAAAAGAGTGCCAACTTGCTAGCAGTGAACCCCATCTCTAGTGACCGCTCTAAGCACATCAGGGTCAGGGACCTGAGGGTCCGAGAGTTCGTAGAACTCGACGCATTGACTATCAGCTGGGTTAGCACGGTAGACATGCTAGCTGATATGTTTACTAAGGTGTTGGCAGGACCAGCACTTGGCAAAATTTAGAGATAGACTGCAGCTTGCGGTAGTACAAGCTTAGTCTAGGGGGAGTGTCGTGATCCAGCCATGCACAGGACTACGGTGGACCATGCATGGAGTGGATGCACGGTGCTGATCCGGAGTGGCTATGGGGCAGCCATGCACCGATGGCTGACCATATGCACGAGCAATGCATGCAAGATTGCGTGCCGCAGACATTGATTCTGATCGTATCCGTATGAGACGTTGATTGAACGCTTATATAGGCTCTACAGATCGTAGTGTAATCACTCTCTCTTCTACTGTCCTAAGTCTCACGTGCATTCATCCTCCAACTGAAGGTACAGGCGCTGTCACGGACAGATACCTAAGACAGCAAGGTATGTGACAGCACCAACCCCTGCGCATGACGACATGCTCAGGATCCCACAGGCCTTAGGCCGCGGTCCACTGAATTA
>UNSF01000254.1:0-37058 GCA_900538255.1 Ulva mutabilis | reverse complement strand
GCGCACACAGATCAGGTCTCCAGGTCTTCAGCTATGCCGCACGCATCAAAACACATCAGCCTTGATGCTTAAAGCTCTGCCTCGCGCATTAGAGTTTGCGTGCGCGCAAAGATCACGTCTTGCAGGTCCTCAGCCATGCCGCACGCAGTCAGAACACATCAGCCTGATGATTGAAGCTCTGCCTCGGGCATAGAATGTGCGTGCGCGCACAGATTAGGTCTCCAGGTCTTCAGCTATGCCGCACGCAGTCAAAACACATCACCCTGATGCGTGAACCTCTGCCTCGCGCATAGAGTTTGTGTGCGCGCACACATCACGTCTTCAGGTCCTCAGCCATGCCGCACGCAGTCAGAACACATCAGCCTGATGCTTGAAGCTCTGCCTCGGGCATAGAGTGTGCGTGCGCGCACAGATCAGGTCTCCAAGTCTTCAGCTATGCCGCACGCGGTCAAAACACATCACCCTGATGCGTGAACCTCTGCCTCGCGCATGGAGTTTGCGTGCGCGCACTGATCACGTCTTCAGGTCCTCAGCCATGCCGCACGCAGTCAGAACACATCAGCCTGATGCTTAAAGCTCTGCCTCGCGCATAGACTTTGCGTGCGCGCACAGATCACGTCTTCAGGTCCTCAGCCATGCCGCACGCAGTCAGAACACATCAGCCTGATGATTGAAGCTCTGCCTCGGGCATAGAATGTGCGTGCGCGCACAGATTAGGTCTCCAGGTCTTCAGCTATGCCGCACGCAGTCAAAACACATCACCCTGATGCGTGAACCTCTGCCTCGCGCATAGAGTTTGTGTGCGCGCACACATCACGTCTTCAGGTCCTCAGCCATGCCGTACGCAGTCAGAACACATCAGCCTGACGCTTAAAGCTCTGCCTCGCGCATTGAGTTTGCGTGCGTGCAAAGATCACGTCTTCAGGTCCTCAGCCATGCCGCACACAGTCAGAACACATCAGCCTGATGCTTGAAGCTCTGCCTCGGGCATAGAATGTGCGTGCGCGCACAGATCAGGTCTTCAGGTCCTCAGCCATGCCGCACGCAGTCAGAACACATCAGCCTGATGCTTGAAGCTCTGCCTCGGGCATAGAGTGTGCGTGCGCGCACAGATCAGGTCTCCAGGTCTTCAGCTATGCCGCACGCGGTCAAAACACATCACCCTGATGCGTGAACCTCTGCCTCGCGCATGGAGTTTGCGTGCGCGCACTGATCACGTCTTCAGGTCTCAGCCATGCCGCACGCAGTCAGAACACATCAGCCTGATGCTTAAAGCTCTGCCTCGCGCACAGACTTTGCGTGCGCGCACAGATCACGTCTTCAGGTCCTCAGCCATGCCGCACGCAGTCAGAACACATCAGCCTGATGCTTAAAGCTCTGCCTCGGGCATAGAACTTGCGTGCGTGTACAGATCAGGTCTTCAGGTCCTCAGCCATGCCGCACGCACTCAGAACAAGCCAGCTTCATGCTTCAAGCACACCCTTGCGCCCGGAGTGTGCGTGCGTGCACAGAACACGTCTCCAGGTCCTCAGCCATGCCGCACGCAGTCAGAACACATCAGCCTGATGCTTGAAGCTCTGCCTCGGGCATAGAGTGTGCGTGCGCGCACAGATCAGGTCTCCAGGTCTTCAGCTATGCCGCACGCAGTCAAAACACATCAGCCTGATGCTTAAAGCTCTGCCTCGCGCATTGAGTTTGCGTGCGTGCAAAGATCACGTCTTCAGGTCCTCAGCCATGCCGCACACAGTCAGAACACATCAGCCTGATGCTTGAAGCTCTGCCTCGGGCATAGAGTGTGCGTGCGCGCACAGATCAGGTCTTCAGGTCCTCAGCCATGCCGCACGCAGTCAGAACACATCAGCCTGATGCTTGAAGCTCTGCCTCGGGCATAGAGTGTGCGTGCGCGCACAGATCAGGTCTCCAGGTCTTCAGCTATGCCGCACGCGGTCAAAACACACCACCCTGATGCGTGAACCTCTGCCTCGCGCATGGAGTTTGCGTGCGCGCACTGATCACGTCTTCAGGTCCTCAGCCATGCCGCACGCAGTCAGAACAAGCCAGCTTCATGCTTCAAGCACAGCCTTGCGCCCGGAGTGTGCGTGCGTGCACAGAACACGTCTCCAGGTCCTCAGCCATGCCGCACGCAGTCAGAACACATCAGCCTGATGCTTGAAGCTCTGCCTCGGGCATAGAGTGTGCGTGCGCGTACAGATCAGGTCTCCAGGTCTTCAGCTATGCCGCACGCAGTCAAAACACATCAGCTTGATGCTTAAAGCTCTGCCTCGGGCATAGAACTTGCGTGCGTGTACGGAACAGATTTCCCAGTCCTCAGCCATGCCGCACACAGTCAGAACACATCAGCCTGATGCTTAAAGCTCTGCCTCGCGCATAGAGTTTGCGTGCGCGCACAGATCAGGTCTTCAGGTCCTCAGCCATGCCGCACGCAGTCAGAACACATCAGCCTGATGCTTGAAGCTCTGCCTCGGGCATAGAATGTGCGTGCGCGCACAGATCAGGTCTTCAGGTCCTCAGCCATGCCGCACGCACCCAGAACAAGCCAGCTTCATGCTTCAAGCACAGCCTTGCGCCCGGAGTGTGCGTGCGTGCACAGAACACGTCTCCAGGTCCTCAGCCATGCCGCACGCAGTCAGAACACATCAGCCTGATGCTTGAACCTCTGCCTCGCGCATAGAGTTTGCGTGCGCGCACAGATCACGTCTTCAGGACCTCAGCCATGCCGAACGCAGTCAGAACACATCAGCCTGATGCTTAAAGCTCTGCCTCGCGCATAGATTTTGCGTGCGCGCACACATCACGTCTTCAGGTCCTCAGCCATGCCGCACGCAGTCAGAACACATCAGCCTGATGCTTAAAGCTCTGCCTCGGGCATAGAACTTGCGTGCGTGTACAGATCAGGTCTTCAGGTCTTCAGGTATGCCGCACGCAGTCAAGACACATCACCCTGATGCTTGAACCTCTGCCTCGGGCATAGAATGTGCGTGCGCGCACAGACCAGGTCACCAGGTCTTCAGCTATGCCGCACGCAGTCGACACACATCACCCTGATGCTTGAACCTCTGCCTCTGCCTCGCGCATAGAGTTTGCGTGCGCGCACAGATCAGGTCTTCAGGTCCTCAGCCATGCCGCACGCAGTCAGAACACATCAGCCTGATGCTTAAAGCTCTGCCTCGCGCATAGACTTTGCGTGCGCGCACAGATCACGTCTTCAGGTCCTCAGCCATGCCGCACGCAGTCAGAACACATCAGCCTGATGCTTAAAGCTCTGCCTCGGGCATAGAACTTGCGTGCGTGTACAGATCAGGTCTTCAGGTCTTCAGCCATGCCGCACGCACTCAGAACAAGCCAGCTTCATGCTTCAAGCACAGCCTTGCGCCCGGAGTGTGCGTGCGTGCACAGAACACGTCTCCAGGTCCTCAGCCATGCCGCACGCAGTCAGAACACATCAGCCTGATGCTTGAAGCTCTGCCTCGGGCATAGAGTGTGCGTGCGCGCACAGATCAGGTCTCCAGGTCTTCAGCTATGCCGCACGCAGTCAGAACACATCAGCCTGATGCTTGAAGCTCTGCCTCGGGCATAGAGTGTGCGTGCGCGCACAGATCAGGTCTCCAGGTCTTCAGCTATGCCGCACGCGGTCAAAACACATCAGCCTGATGCGTGAAGCTCTGCCTCGCGCATGGAGTTTGCGTGCGCGCACAGATCAGGTCTCCAGGTCCTCAGCCATGCCGCACGCACTCAGAACACATCAGCCTGATGCTTAAAGCTCTGCCTCGCGCATTGAGTTTGCGTGCGTGCAAAGATCACGTCTTCAGGTCCTCAGCCATGCCGCACACAGTCAGAACACATCAGCCTGATGCTTGAAGCTCTGCCTCGGGCATAGAATGTGCGTGCGCGCACAGATCAGGTCTTCAGGTCCTCAGCCATGCCGCACGCACCCAGAACAAGCCAGCTTCATGCTTCAAGCACAGCCTTGCGCCCGGAGTGTGCGTGCGTGCACAGAACACGTCTCCAGGTCCTCAGCCATGCCGCACGCAGTCAGAACACATCAGCCTGATGCTTGAAGCTCTGCCTCGGGCATAGAGTGTGCGTGCGCGCACAGATCAGGTCTCCAGGTCTTCAGCTATGCCGCACGCAGTCAAAACACATCAGCCTGATGCTTAAAGCTCTGCCTCGCGCATTGAGTTTGCGTGCGTGCAAAGATCACGTCTTCAGGTCCTCAGCCATGCCGCACACAGTCAGAACACATCAGCCTGATGCTTGAAGCTCTGCCTCGGGCATAGAGTGTGCGTGCGCGCACAGATCAGGTCTTCAGGTCCTCAGCCATGCCGCACGCAGTCAGAACACATCAGCCTGATGCTTGAAGCTCTGCCTCGGGCATAGAGTGTGCGTGCGCACACAGATCAGGTCTCCAGGTCTTCAGCTATGCCGCACGCGGTCAAAACACACCACCCTGATGCGTGAACCTCTGCCTCGCGCATGGAGTTTGCGTGCGCGCACTGATCACGTCTTCAGGTCCTCAGCCATGCCGCACGCAGTCAGAACAAGCCAGCTTCATGCTTCAAGCACAGCCTTGCGCCCGGAGTGTGCGTGCGTGCACAGAACACGTCTCCAGGTCCTCAGCCATGCCGCACGCAGTCAAAACACATCAGCCTGATGCTTAAAGCTCTGCCTCGGGCATAGAACTTGCGTGCGTGTACGGAACAGATTTCCCAGTCCTCAGCCATGCCGCACACAGTCAGAACACATCAGCCTGATGCTTAAAGCTCTGCCTCGCGCATAGAGTTTGCGTGCGCGCACAGATCAGGTCTTCAGGTCCTCAGCCATGCCGCACGCAGTCAGAACACATCAGCCTGATGCTTGATGCTCTGCCTCGGGCATAGAATGTGCGTGCGCGCACAGATCAGGTCTTCAGGTCCTCAGCCATGCCGCACGCACCCAGAACAAGCCAGCTTCATGCTTCAAGCACAGCCTTGCGCCCGGAGTGTGCGTGCGTGCACAGAACACGTCTCCAGGTCCTCAGCCATGCCGCACGCAGTCAGAACACATCAGCCTGATGCTTGAACCTCTGCCTCGCGCATAGAGTTTGCGTGCGCGCACAGATCACGTCTTCAGGACCTCAGCCATGCCGAACGCAGTCAGAACACATCAGCCTGATGCTTAAAGCTCTGCCTCGCGCATAGATTTTGCGTGCGCGCACACATCACGTCTTCAGGTCCTCAGCCATGCCGCACGCAGTCAGAACACATCAGCCTGATGCTTAAAGCTCTGCCTCGGGCATAGAACTTGCGTGCGTGTACAGATCAGGTCTTCAGGTCTTCAGGTATGCCGCACGCAGTCAAGACACATCACCCTGATGCTTGAACCTCTGCCTCGGGCATAGAATGTGCGTGCGCGCACAGACCAGGTCACCAGGTCTTCAGCTATGCCGCACGCAGTCGACACACATCACCCTGATGCTTGAACCTCTGCCTCTGCCTCGCGCATAGAGTTTGCGTGCGCGCACAGATCAGGTCTTCAGGTCCTCAGCCATGCCGCACGCAGTCAGAACACATCAGCCTGATGCTTAAAGCTCTGCCTCGCGCATAGACTTTGCGTGCGCGCACAGATCACGTCTTCAGGTCCTCAGCCATGCCGCACGCAGTCAGAACACATCAGCCTGATGCTTAAAGCTCTGCCTCGGGCATAGAACTTGCGTGCGTGTACAGATCAGGTCTTCAGGTCTTCAGCCATGCCGCACGCACTCAGAACAAGCCAGCTTCATGCTTCAAGCACAGCCTTGCGCCCGGAGTGTGCGTGCGTGCACAGAACACGTCTCCAGGTCCTCAGCCATGCCGCACGCAGTCAGAACACATCAGCCTGATGCTTGAAGCTCTGCCTCGGGCATAGAGTGTGCGTGCGCGCACAGATCAGGTCTCCAGGTCTTCAGCTATGCCGCACGCAGTCAGAACACATCAGCCTGATGCTTGAAGCTCTGCCTCGGGCATAGAGTGTGCGTGCGCGCACAGATCAGGTCTCCAGGTCTTCAGCTATGCCGCACGCGGTCAAAACACATCAGCCTGATGCGTGAAGCTCTGCCTCGCGCATGGAGTTTGCGTGCGCGCACAGATCAGGTCTCCAGGTCCTCAGCCATGCCGCACGCAGTCAGAACACATCAGCCTGATGCTTAAAGCTCTGCCTCGCGCATAGACTTTGCGTGCGCGCACAGATCACGTCTTCAGGTCCTCAGCCATGCCGCACGCAGTCAGAACACATCAGCCTGATGATTGAAGCTCTGCCTCGGGCATAGAATGTGCGTGCGCGCACAGATTAGGTCTCCAGGTCTTCAGCTATGCCGCACGCAGTCAAAACACATCACCCTGATGCGTGAACCTCTGCCTCGCGCATAGAGTTGTGTGCGCGCACACATCACGTCTTCAGGTCCTCAGCCATGCCGCACGCAGTCAGAACACATCAGCCTGATGCTTAAAGCTCTGCCTCGCGCATTGAGTTTGCGTGCGTGCAAAGATCACGTCTTCAGGTCCTCAGCCATGCCGCACACAGTCAGAACACATCAGCCTGATGCTTAAAGCTCTGCCTCGCGCATTGAGTTTGCGTGCGTGCAAAGATCACGTCTTCAGGTCCTCAGCCATGCCGCACGCACTCAGAACAAGCCAGGTTCATGCTTCAAGCACAGCCTTGCGCCCGGAGTGTGCGTGCGTGCACAGAACACGTCTCCAGGTCCTCAGCTATGCCGCACGCAGTCAGAACACATCAGCCTGATGCTTGAAGCTCTGCCTCGGGCATAGAGTGTGCGTGCGCGCACAGATCGGGTTGTTGAGAGAAGACGGTTTAGCCTAGGCTACTGCGAACATGCATGCATTAGGTGTACATGGTTTGCTGAACGAGAGGGTCGTGACAGGAGGACGTACACTGCATATAGTCTAGCTGTGGTCAGTGAGCTCTGTCGAGTCTCACTGACCTCTCCTCTGTCACGACAGGTGTGTCCAAGTTCTTTGCATGATCACTCTGTTCCCGCTAGCTGTAAGTCGAGTCTCACTGACCTCTCCTCTGTCACGACAGGTTATGGGCCTTCTGACGACTCCACTGCGCCGATGAATCTCAAAGATTTCAAGTTAGGGCTAGAGTTGACGCCCACGAATGCAGTGCAGTGGTTCCATCGCATGGAGCTGCTCCTTCGCAGCATTGAGTGCTGGAAGGTAGTCAACGAGGACGACGGAGACGACAAGGTCAGGAATGCTGCACGACTTGCAATTTCTTGCAACGTCGGGGACGATCTAATTCATCTCGTCTGTCCCACTTCAACGCCCAAACAAATTTGGGACGCCCTGAAGAAACAGTTTTCAGGGATTAGTGCAGCGCGGAAGATGGCTCTGTCCAGAAGCCAAGCTTGCTTCCGCAAGTCTGCGGAAGAGACTCTCGATCAGTTCATAACGAGGGCAGAGCAGCTCCGTGCGGAGCTAGCATCAGCACAGATGCTGAAGGAAGAGGAGTTCGTGCTTGTATTCCTTTCAGCACTGGATGATTCAACATACTCTTCTTGGGCGCAAGCTATCACCGCTCAGCCCAAACTGCCCACTCTTGCAGACGTGACTGAGAACCTCCGTGGTACGTTTTACCAGAAACTGCATACCACCTCAGCAACTGCCTCGCACTCGGAGGCTTACCAGATGGGTAGCAATCGTAGCCATCGAGAGTGTGACTACTGCCATAAGAAGGGTCACACCATCCTCCAATGCTTCAAGCTGAAGGATGATCAACGAGCCGCTGAGCACAACTCCAACGCCGGCCGCGGCGGAGGCCGTGGCAGATATCAGGGCAGGGGAGGCCGTCATGGCCGTAATGGCCGCAATGGCCGTGGCTCCCATGCCAATCTTGCGTCCAGTGCTTTTGTCTGCATAGTAGCCAACAAGGTCTCCACAGACAGATCGAAGTGGTTGTTTGACTCAGCAACCACCGACCACATGGTCAACGATCCAGCTCTCCTCCATGATGCTCACCCCATTCAATCACACTGCACAGTTGCCAACAAGCAGACAGCAGAAGTCTCAGCTAAAGGCACGGTTCGCTTGACCAATCAGTATGGCAAACAAGTAACGCTAAAAAATGTCCTGCTCGTCCCAACTCTACAGCACAACCTCGTCTCTCTCAGCCGTGCAGACGCAGCAGGCATGTCCTACACAGGGCACAGCAGCAAAATCATCCTCAGGGACCACAAAGACAAGCATCTACTGGCCGCAACTCTCATTGATGGCCTATATGAGATCAACTGCACCCCTGTGCGCTCGGGTGCAGCTACCAGCAACTCTCACAATGCAAACCTCACTCAAGCAGACGCTGCCATGATATGGCACCGCAGATTTGGCCATGCCGGTCACAGCACTCTCGCCAAGATGTCCAGAGGCGGGACAGTGCAAGGGCTGCCACCAGCCACTGAGTTTCAGGCACACCTCAAGTCCACAGCAGTGTGCACACCATGTGCTGAAGGGAAGATGAAGCGAGAGTCATTCAATCCCACACACCAGCGAGCCACCACGAAGCTCGAGAAGCTGCACGCAGACATCGCAGGTCCATTCGCAACCACACCAGGGCAGTCCAACTACTACTTGATAGTGGTCGATGACTACAGCAGCTACAAGATAGCTACTCCAATTGCCCGGAAAGCAGATGCAGCAGATGTTCTAATGAACATGATTCCAACCCTTGAGAACAAGTACGCATCCAAAGTGCAAGCTCTTCGCTTTGATCGAGATGCCGTATTCTTGTCCAACCGCATGAAAGCATTCTGCACGAAGCACCACATTGAGCCACAGCCTACCTCAGGCTACAGCCCGCAAGAGAATGGGCATGCAGAACGTGCTATTGGCACCATTTCAGAGCTCCGCGGTGCTCTGATGGCCGATGCTGGCCTGAAAAAGACATTCTGGGCAGAGGCGGTGGTGCATGCCGTCTATCTGGCAAACATCATGTGCAGCGATGGGGGTAAGTCTCCGTGGGAGCTCCTTAAGGGCACCAAGCCAGACATCAGCAGCCTCCGTGTCTGGGGCTGCACATGCCACTACAAAATCCCAGTGCAGAAACAGAGGAAAGGCGAGCTGCCGCCCAGGTCAGGCGTGGGCAAGTTCGTCGGGTACGCTCAGCCAAACTTTCAAGCTTATAGAGTGCTGCTGCCCAACGGTACCGTTATCATCTCCAGAGATGTGACGTTTGACGAATCAGCAGCTCCAGCCAGTGACGCCCACGTTGACAGGTGCTCTGAACTCATGGAGGCAGCAACACAGCAGCCTCAGCAGCCACAGGCTCCGCAGCAGCCACAGGCTCCGCAGCAGCCACACGCTCCGCAGCAGCCACACGCTCCGCAGCAGCCGAATGCTCCACAGCAGCAACAGGCGGAGCAGCCTCAGCAGCAGCAGCAGCAGCAGCAGCAGCAGCACCAGCCAGGTCTCTTGCACCTGATGGCAGACAATCCACTCTTTGATGCTGCGCCACCAAACGATGAGCCACCAACACCTCGCCGCAATCCACCTCGCAACACGAAGCCACCTTCAGATCCCTACCAGAAATACCTCCACGGATTTCCCCAAGCCTCACACGTAAATTTTCACCTGTAGGGCTCCCTCCGGAGCCCTTGACGCTTGCAGCAGCGCTTTCAGGTCCTGAGGCACCATACTGGCAAGCAGCAGTCGAAGAAGAGTACAACTCTCTCGTCTCCATGAATGCGTGGGAGCTCACGCAGCTGCCACCAGGGAAGAAGGCCATTCCATGCAAATGGGTCTTCAAGAGGAAGCTCAACGCAGATGGCTCCATTGAACGCTACAAAGCCCGCCTGGTGATAAAAGGCTTTTATCAGAGAGAGGGTATTGACTACAACGCGGTCTTTGCTCCAGTTGTGCGCGCTAGCACAGTGCGCTTGTTTCTCTCCATAGTGGCATGCTTTGATCTTGTATGCCACTCCATTGACATAAAAAATGCGTTCATCCAAGGAGCAGTTGAGGAATTGATCTACATGCAGCAGCCAGATGGGTATGATGACATGTCAGGGCTTGTTTGCATCCTTAACAAGAGCTTGTATGGTCTGAAGCAGGCCCCACGCGTGTGGAACAAGACACTCACAGCTTTCTTCATGTTCCTGGGGTTTGTGCAATGCAAGAGCGACGGCGCTCTATTCATGCTCTACACTGAAGAGCTCGGCTTCATCATCATTCTGTGCTACGTTGATGACATTCAGATTGCAGCCCAGAGGTTGATCAGCGTTCAGACCATCAAGAAAGCCATTCTCTCCAAATTCCCAGGCAAAGACACAGGAGAATCCAAGTATTTCCTGCAAATGACCATCCAACGCAACAGAGCAGCCCGCACAATCCACCTGAAGCAGCAGCGTCACATTGAGAAGCTGATTGAGCAGCACGGACTGAAAGATGCATGGCCAGTCAACATTCCAATGATTCTCAATGTCTACAATGATCCTCCAGGTCCAGTCATCACAGATGCAGCAGCAATCTCTCAGTATAAGTCCATCGTGGGAGCACTGCTCCACATCGCCAACAACACTAGACCTGACATTGCTTTTGCTGTTTCGTTTCTTGCAAGATTCACTGCTCAGCCTACAGGTAGCAGCTTCGCAAGACTGAAAGATGTTTTATTATATCTCAAAGGAACAGCTTCATATAGCTTGATGCTAGGAGGACCAGAATGTGCTCTACATGGCTTTTGTGATTCAGACTGGGCTGGGTGCAAGGCGACACGGAAGTCGACCACGGGTTATGTTGTGAAGTGTGGGCTGGGGTGCATTGCATGGAAGTCGGCCAGGCAGCCGACTGTGAGTCGATCATCATCAGAAGCAGAATATATAGCAGCGGGAGAGATAGCAAAAGAAGTTCAGTATTTTTTCGATCTGGCCCCTCAGATAGGCCTGCCACGATATTGCATTGCTGTAGGTATTGATAATCAAGCTGCCAAGTGTTTGATTGAGGACCCACTCTCAGCAGCTCGTACAAGGCACATAGAGACTATTCATCATCATGTTAGAGAGAAGGTGAAGCGTGAGCAGATGCGCTTTGCGTCAGTGCCAACGGCTGACAACCCAGCAGACATTTTGACAAAGCCTCTGCCTCAACAGTTGTTTGAGAAACATCGTATGATTATAGGAGTGGTGCCTTAGGCTACGTGGGAGTGTTGAGAGAAGACGGTTTAGCCTAGGCTACTGCGAACATGCATGCATTAGGTGTACATGGTTTGCTGAACGAGAGGGTCGTGACAGGAGGACGTACACTGCATATAGTCTAGCTGTGGTCAGTGAGCTCTGTCGAGTCTCACTGACCTCTCCTCTGTCACGACAGGTGTGTCCAAGTTCTTTGCATGATCACTCTGTTCCCGCTAGCTGTAAGTCGAGTCTCACTGACCTCTCCTCTGTCACGACGCGGGTCTCCAGGTCTTCAGCTATGCCGCACGCAGTCAAAACACATCAGCCTGATGCTTAAAGCTCTGCCTCGCGCATTGAGTTTGCGTGCGTGCAAAGATCACGTCTTCAGGTCCTCAGCCATGCCGCACACAGTCAGAACACATCAGCCTGATGCTTGAAGCTCTGCCTCGCGCATAGACTTTGCGTGCGCGCACAGATCACGTCTTCAGGTCCTCAGCCATGCCGCACGCAGTCAGAACACATCAGCCTGATGCTTAAAGCTCTGCCTCGCGCATTGAGTTTGCGTGCGTGCAAAGATCACGTCTTCAGGTCCTCAGCCATGCCGCACGCACTCAGAACAAGCCAGGTTCATGCTTCAAGCACAGCCTTGCGCCCGGAGTGTGCGTGCGTGCACAGAACACGTCTCCAGGTCCTCAGCTATGCCGCACGCAGTCAGAACACATCAGCCTGATGCTTGAAGCTCTGCCTCGGGCATAGAGTGTGCGTGCGCGCACAGATCGGGTCTCCAGGTCTTCAGCTATGCCGCACGCAGTCAGAACACATCAGCCTGATGCTTGAAGCTCTGCCTCGGGCATAGAATGTGCGTGCGCGCACAGATCAGGTCTTCAGGTCCTCAGCCATGCCGCACGCAGTCAGAACACATCAGCCTGATGCTTGAAGCTCTGCCTCGGGCATAGAGTGTGCGTGCGCGCACAGATCAGGTCTCCAGGTCTTCAGCTATGCCGCACGCGGTCAAAACACATCACCCTGATGCGTGAACCTCTGCCTCGCGCATGGAGTTTGCGTGCGCGCACTGATCACGTCTTCAGGTCCTCAGCCATGCCGCACGCAGTCAGAACACATCAGCCTGATGCTTGAAGCTCTGCCTCGGGCATAGAGTGTGCGTGCGCGCACAGATCAGGTCTCCAGGTCTTCAGCTATGCCGCACGCGGTCAAAACACATCACCCTGATGCGTGAACCTCTGCCTCGCGCATGGAGTTTGCGTGCGCGCACTGATCACGTCTTCAGGTCCTCAGCCATGCCGCACGCAGTCAGAACACATCAGCCTGATGCTTAAAGCTCTGCCTCGCGCATAGACTTTGCGTGCGCGCACAGATCACGTCTTCAGGTCCTCAGCCATGCCGCACACAGTCAGAACACATCAGCCTGATGCTTGAAGCTCTGCCTCGGGCATAGAATGTGCGTGCGCGCACAGATCAGGTCTTCAGGTCCTCAGCCATGCCGCACGCAGTCAGAACACATCAGCCTGATGCTTGAAGCTCTGCCTCGGGCATAGAGTGTGCGTGCGCGCACAGATCAGGTCTCCAGGTCTTCAGCTATGCCGCACGCGGTCAAAACACATCACCCTGATGCGTGAACCTCTGCCTCGCGCATGGAGTTTGCGTGCGCGCACTGATCACGTCTTCAGGTCCTCAGCCATGCCGCACGCAGTCAGAACACATCAGCCTGATGCTTAAAGCTCTGCCTCGCGCATAGACTTTGCGTGCGCGCACAGATCACGTCTTCAGGTCCTCAGCCATGCCGCACGCAGTCAGAACACATCAGCCTGATGATTGAAGCTCTGCCTCGGGCATAGAATGTGCGTGCGCGCACAGATTAGGTCTCCAGGTCTTCAGCTATGCCGCACGCAGTCAAAACACATCACCCTGATGCGTGAACCTCTGCCTCGCGCATAGAGTTTGTGTGCGCGCACACATCACGTCTTCAGGTCCTCAGCCATGCCGCACGCAGTCAGAACACATCAGCCTGATGCTTAAAGCTCTGCCTCGCGCATTGAGTTTGCGTGCGTGCAAAGATCACGTCTTCAGGTCCTCAGCCATGCCGCACACAGTCAGAACACATCAGCCTGATGCTTGAAGCTCTGCCTCGGGCATAGAATGTGCGTGCGCGCACAGATCAGGTCTTCAGGTCCTCAGCCATGCCGCACGCAGTCAGAACACATCAGCCTGATGCTTGAAGCTCTGCCTCGGGCATAGAGTGTGCGTGCGCGCACAGATCAGGTCTCCAGGTCTTCAGCTATGCCGCACGCGGTCAAAACACATCACCCTGATGCGTGAACCTCTGCCTCGCGCATGGAGTTTGCGTGCGCGCACTGATCACGTCTTCAGGTCCTCAGCCATGCCGCACGCAGTCAGAACACATCAGCCTGATGCTTAAAGCTCTGCCTCGCGCATAGACTTTGCGTGCGCGCACAGATCACGTCTTCAGGTCCTCAGCCATGCCGCACGCAGTCAGAACACATCAGCCTGATGCTTGAAGCTCTGCCTCGGGCATAGAGTGTGCGTGCGCGCACAGATCAGGTCTCCAGGTCTTCAGCTATGCCGCACGCGGTCAAAACACATCACCCTGATGCGTGAACCTCTGCCTCGCGCATGGAGTTTGCGTGCGCGCACAGATCAGGTCTTCAGGTCCTCAGCCATGCCGCACGCAGTCAGAACACATCAGCCTGATGCTTGAAGCTCTGCCTCGCGCATAGAGTGTGCGTGCGCGCACAGATCAGGTCTCCAGGTCTTCAGCTATGCCGCACGCGGTCAAAACACATCACCCTGATGCGTGAACCTCTGCCTCGCGCATGGAGTTTGCGTGCGCGCACTGATCACGTCTTCAGGTCCTCAGCCATGCCGCACGCAGTCAGAACACATCAGCCTGATGCTTAAAGCTCTGCCTCGCGCATAGACTTTGCGTGCGCGCACAGATCACGTCTTCAGGTCCTCAGCCATGCCGCACGCAGTCAGAACACATCAGCCTGATGATTGAAGCTCTGCCTCGGGCATAGAATGTGCGTGCGCGCACAGATTAGGTCTCCAGGTCTTCAGCTATGCCGCACGCAGTCAAAACACATCACCCTGATGCGTGAACCTCTGCCTCGCGCATAGAGTTTGTGTGCGCGCACACATCACGTCTTCAGGTCCTCAGCCATGCCGCACGCAGTCAGAACACATCAGCCTGATGCTTGAAGCTCTGCCTCGGGCATAGAGTGTGCGTGCGCGCACAGATCAGGTCTCCAGGTCTTCAGCTATGCCGCACGCGGTCAAAACACATCACCCTGATGCGTGAACCTCTGCCTCGCGCATGGAGTTTGCGTGCGCGCACTGATCACGTCTTCAGGTCCTCAGCCATGCCGCACGCAGTCAGAACACATCAGCCTGATGCTTAAAGCTCTGCCTCGCGCATAGACTTTGCGTGCGCGCACAGATCACGTCTTCAGGTCCTCAGCCATGCCGCACGCAGTCAGAACACATCAGCCTGATGCTTAAAGCTCTGCCTCGCGCATAGACTTTGCGTGCGCGCACAGATCACGTCTTCAGGTCCTCAGCCATGCCGCACGCAGTCAGAACACATCAGCCTGATGATTGAAGCTCTGCCTCGGGCATAGAATGTGCGTGCGCGCACAGATTAGGTCTCCAGGTCTTCAGCTATGCCGCACGCAGTCAAAACACATCACCCTGATGCGTGAACCTCTGCCTCGCGCATGGAGTTTGCGTGCGCGCATTGATCACGTCTTCAGGTCCTCAGCCATGCCGCACGCAGTCAGAACACATCAGCCTGATGCTTAAAGCTCTGCCTCGCGCATAGACTTTGCGTGCGCGCACAGATCACGTCTTCAGGTCCTCAGCCATGCCGCACACAGTCAGAACACATCAGCCTGATGCTTGAAGCTCTGCCTCGGGCATAGAATGTGCGTGCGCGCACAGATCAGGTCTTCAGGTCCTCAGCCATGCCGCACGCAGTCAGAACACATCAGCCTGATGCTTGAAGCTCTGCCTCGGGCATAGAGTGTGCGTGCGCGCACAGATCAGGTCTCCAGGTCTTCAGCTATGCCGCACGCGGTCAAAACACATCACCCTGATGCGTGAACCTCTGCCTCGCGCATGGAGTTTGCGTGCGCGCACTGATCACGTCTTCAGGTCCTCAGCCATGCCGCACGCAGTCAGAACACATCAGCCTGATGCTTAAAGCTCTGCCTCGCGCATAGACTTTGCGTGCGCGCACAGATCACGTCTTCAGGTCCTCAGCCATGCCGCACGCAGTCAGAACACATCAGCCTGATGCTTGAAGCTCTGCCTCGGGCATAGAATGTGCGTGCGCGCACAGATCAGGTCTCCAGGTCTTCAGCTATGCCGCACGCAGTCAAAACACATCACCCTGATGCGTGAACCTCTGCCTCGCGCATAGAGTTTGTGTGCGCGCACACATCACGTCTTCAGGTCCTCAGCCATGCCGCACGCAGTCAGAACACATCAGCCTGATGCTTGAAGCTCTGCCTCGGGCATAGAGTGTGCGTGCGCGCACAGATCAGGTCTCCAGGTCTTCAGCTATGCCGCACGCGGTCAAAACACATCACCCTGATGCGTGAACCTCTGCCTCGCGCATGGAGTTTGCGTGCGCGCACTGATCACGTCTTCAGGTCCTCAGCCATGCCGCACGCAGTCAGAACACATCAGCCTGATGCTTAAAGCTCTGCCTCGCGCATAGACTTTGCGTGCGCGCACAGATCAGGTCTTCAGGTCCTCAGCCATGCCGCACGCAGTCAGAACACATCAGCCTGATGATTGAAGCTCTGCCTCGGGCATAGAATGTGCGTGCGCGCACAGATTAGGTCTCCAGGTCTTCAGCTATGCCGCACGCAGTCAAAACACATCACCCTGATGCGTGAACCTCTGCCTCGCGCATAGAGTTTGTGTGCGCGCACACATCACGTCTTCAGGTCCTCAGCCATGCCGTACGCAGTCAGAACACATCAGCCTGATGCTTAAAGCTCTGCCTCGCGCATTGAGTTTGCGTGCGTGCAAAGATCAGGTCTTCAGGTCCTCAGCCATGCCGCACGCAGTCAGAACACATCAGCCTGATGCTTGAAGCTCTGCCTCGGGCATAGAGTGTGCGTGCGCGCACAGATCAGGTCTCCAGGTCTTCAGCTATGCCGCACGCGGTCAAAACACATCACCCTGATGCGTGAACCTCTGCCTCGCGCATGGAGTTTGCGTGCGCGCACTGATCACGTCTTCAGGTCCTCAGCCATGCCGCACGCAGTCAGAACACATCAGCCTGATGCTTAAAGCTCTGCCTCGCGCATAGACTTTGCGTGCGCGCACAGATCACGTCTTCAGGTCCTCAGCCATGCCGCACGCAGTCAGAACACATCAGCCTGATGCTTAAAGCTCTGCCTCGGGCATAGAACTTGCGTGCGTGTACAGATCAGGTCTTCAGGTCCTCAGCCATGCCGCACGCACTCAGAACAAGCCAGCTTCATGCTTCAAGCACACCCTTGCGCCCGGAGTGTGCGTGCGTGCACAGAACACGTCTCCAGGTCCTCAGCCATGCCGCACGCAGTCAGAACACATCAGCCTGATGCTTGAAGCTCTGCCTCGGGCATAGAGTGTGCGTGCGCGCACAGATCAGGTCTCCAGGTCTTCAGCTATGCCGCACGCAGTCAAAACACATCAGCCTGATGCTTAAAGCTCTGCCTCGCGCATAGAGTTTGCGTGCGCGCACAGATCACGTCTTCAGGTCCTCAGCCATGCCGCACGCAGTCAGAACACATCAGCCTGATGCTTGAAAGCTCTGCCTCGGGCATAGAATGTGCGTGCGCGCACAGATCAGGTCTTCAGGTCCTCAGCCATGCCGCACGCAGTCAGAACACATCAGCCTTGATGCTTGAAAGCTCTGCCTCGGCGCATAGAGTTTGCGTGCGCGCACAGATCACGTCTTCAGGTCCTCAGCCATGCCGCACGCAGTCAGAACACGATCAGCCTGATGCTTGAAGCTCTGCCTCGGGCATAGAAGTGTGCTGTGCGCGCACAGATCAGGTCTCCAGGTCTTCAGCTATTGCCGCACGCGGTCAAAACACATCACCCTGATGCGTGAACCTCTGCCTCGCGCATAGAGTTTGTGTGCGCGCACACATTCACGTCTCAGGTCCTCAGCCATGCCGCACGCAGTCAGAACACATCAGCCTGATGCTTAAAGCTCTGCCTCGCGCATAGATTTGCGTGCGCGCACAGATCACGTCTTCAGGTCCTCAGCCATGCCGCACGCAGTCAGAACACATCAGCCTGATGCTTGAAGCTCTGCTCGGGCATAGAATGTGCGTGCGCGACAGATCAGGTCTTCAGGTCCTCAGCCATGCCGCACGCACTCAGAACAAGCCAGCTTCATGCTTCAAGCACAGCCTTGCGCCCGGAGTGTGCGTGCGTGCACAGAACACGTCTCCAGGTCCTCAGCCATGCCGCACGCAGTCAGAACACATCAGCCTGATGCTTGAAGCTCTGCCTCGGGCATAGAGTGTGCGTGCGCGCACAGATCAGGTCTCCAGGTCTTCAGCTATGCCGCACGCAGTCAAAACACATCAGCCTGATGCTTAAAGCTCTGCCTCGCGCATTGAGTTTGCGTGCGTGCAAAGATCACGTCTTCAGGTCCTCAGCCATGCCGCACACAGTCAGAACACATCAGCCTGATGCTTGAAGCTCTGCCTCGGGCATAGAATGTGCGTGCGCGCACAGATTAGGTCTCCAGGTCTTCAGCTATGCCGCACGCAGTCAAAACACATCACCCTGATGCGTGAACCTCTGCCTCGCGCATAGAGTTTGTGTGCGCGCACAGATCACGTCTTCAGGTCCTCAGCCATGCCGCACGCAGTCAGAACACATCAGCCTGATGCTTGAAGCTCTGCCTCGGGCATAGAGTGTGCGTGCGCGCACAGATCAGGTCTCCAGGTCTTCAGCTATGCCGCACGCGGTCAAAACACATCACCCTGATGCGTGAACCTCTGCCTCGCGCATGGAGTTTGCTGTGCGCGCACTGATCACGTCTTCAGGTCCTCAGCCATGCCGCACGCAGTCAGAACACATCAGCCTGATGCTTAAAGCTCTGCCTCGCGCATAGACTTTGCGTGCGCGCACAGATCACGTCTTCAAGGTCCTCAGCCATGCCGCACGCAGATCAGAACACATCAGCCTGATGCTTGAAGCTCTGCCTCGGGCATAGAGTGTGCGTGCGCGCACAGATCAGGTCTCCAGGTCCTTCAGCTATGCCGCACGCAGTCAGAACACATCAGCCCTGATGCTTGAACCTCTGCCTCGCGCATAGAGTTTGCGTGCGCGCACAGATCACGTCTTCAGGTCCTCAGCCATGCCGCACGCAGTCAGAACACATCAGCCTGATGCTTAAAGCTCTGCCTCGCGCATAGAGTTTGCGTGCGCGCACAGATCACGTCTTCAGGTCCTCAGCCATGCCGCACGCAGTCAGAACACATCAGCCTGATGCTTAAAGCTCTGCCTCGGGCATAGAGTTGCGTGCGCGCACAGATCAGGTCTTCAGGTCCTCAGCCATGCCGCACGCAGTCAGAACACATCAGCCTGATGCTTGAAGCTCTGCCTCGGGCATAGAATGTGCGTGCGCGCACAGATTAGGTCTCCAGGTCTTCAGCTATGCCGCACGCAGTCAAAACACATCACCCTGATGCGTGAACCTCTGCCTCGCGCATAGAGTTTGCGTGCGCGCACAGATCACGTCTTCAGGTCCTCAGCCATGCCGCACGCAGTCAGAACACATCAGCCTGATGCTTAAAGCTCTGCCTCGCGCATTGAGTTTGCGTGCGCGCACAGATCACGTCTTCAGGTCCTCAGCCATGCCGCACGCAGTCAGAACACATCAGCCTGATGCTTGAAGCTCTGCCTCGGGCATAGAATGTGCGTGCGCGCACAGATCAGGTCTTCAGGTCTTCAGCCATGCCGCACGCAGTCAGACACATCACCCTGATGCTTGAAGCTCTGCCTCGGGCATAGAATGTGCGTGCGCGCACAGATCAAGGTCTCCAGGTCCTTCAGCTATGCCGCACGCAGTCAAAACACATCACCCTTGATGCTTGAACCTCTGCCTCGCGCATGGAGTTTGCGTGCGCGCACAGATCACGTCTTCAGGTCCTCAGCCATGCCGCACGCAGTCAGAACACATCAGCCTGATGCTTAAAGCTCTGCCTCGCGCATAGACTTTGCGTGCGCGCACAGATCACGTCTTCAGGTCCTCAGCCATGCCGCACGCAGTCAGAACACATCAGCCTGATGCTTGAAGCTCTGCCTCGGGCATAGAATGTGCGTGCGCGCACAGATTAGGTCTCCAGGTCTTCAGCTATGCCGCACGCAGTCAAAACACATCACCCTGATGCGTGAACCTCTGCCTCGCGCATAGAGTTTGCGTGCGCGCACACATCACGTCTTCAGGTCCTCAGCCATGCCGCACGCAGTCAGAACACATCAGCCTGATGCTTGAAGCTCTGCCTCGGGCATAGAGTGTGCGTGCGCGCACAGATCAGGTCTCCAGGTCTTCAGCTATGCCGCACGCCGGTCAAAACCACATCACCCTGATGCGTGAACCTCTGCCTCGCGCATGGAGTTTGCGTGCGCGCACTGATCACGTCTTCAGGTCCTCAGCCATGCCGCACGCAGTCAGAACACATCAGCCTGATGCTTAAAGCTCTGCCTCGCGCATAGAGTTTGCGTGCGCGCACAGATCACGGTCTTCAGGTCCTCAGCCATGCCGCACGCAGTCAGAACACATCAGCCTGATGCTTGAAGCTCTGCCTCGGGCATAGAATGTGCGTGCGCGCACAGATCAGGTCTCCAGGTCTTCAGCTATGCCGCACGCAGTCAAAACACATCACCCTGATGCGTGAACCTCTGCCTCGCGCATAGAGTTTGCGTGCGCGCACAGATCACGTCTTCAGGTCCTCAGCCATGCCGCACGCAGTCAGAACACATCAGCCTGATGCTTAAAGCTCTGCCTCGCGCATAGAGTTTGCGTGCGCGCACAGATCAGGTCTTCAGGTCCTCAGCCATGCCGCACGCAGTCAGAACACATCAGCCTGATGCTTGAAGCTCTGCCTCGGGCATAGAATGTGCGTGCGCGCACAGATCAGGTCTCCAGGTCTTCAGCTATGCCGCACGCAGTCAAAACACATCACCCTGATGCTTGAACCTCTGCCTCGCGCATAGAGTTTGCGTGCGCGCACAGATCACGTCTTCAGGTCCTCAGCCATGCCGCACGCAGTCAGAACACATCAGCCTGATGCTTGAAGCTCTGCCTCGCGCATAGAGTTTGCGTGCGCGCACAGATCACGTCTTCAGGTCCTCAGCCATGCCGCACGCAGTCAGAACACATCAGCCTGATGCTTGAAGCTCTGCCTCGGGCATAGAGTTGCGTGCGCGCACAGATCAGGTCTTCAGGTCCTCAGCCATGCCGCACGCAGTCAGAACACCAGCTTGATGCTTGAAGCTCTGCCTCGCGCCCGGAGTGTGCGTGCGCGCACAGATCACGTCTCCAGGTCCTCAGCCATGCCGCACGCAGTCAGAACACATCAGCCTGATGCTTGAAGCTCTGCCTCGGCATAGAGTGTGCGTGCGCGCACAGATCAGGTCTCCAGGTCTTCAGCCTATGCCGCACGCAGTCAAAACACATCAGCCTGATGCTTGAAGCTCTGCCTCGCGCATAGAGTTTGCGTGCGCGCACAGATCACGTCTTCAGGTCCTCAGCCATGCCGCACGCAGTCAGAACACATCAGCCTGATGCTTGAAGCTCTGCCTCGGGCATAGAGTGTGCGTGCGCGCACAGATCAGGTCTCCAGGTCTTCAGCTATGCCGCACGCAGTCAAAACACATCAGCCTGATGCTTGAAGCTCTGCCTCGCGCATAGAGTTTGCGTGCGCGCACAGATCACGTCTTCAGGTCCTCAGCCATGCCGCACGCAGTCAGAACACATCAGCCTGATGCTTGAAGCTCTGCCTCGGGCATAGAGTGTGCGTGCGCGCACAGATCAGGTCTCCAGGTCCTCAGCCATGCCGCACGCAGTCAAAACACATCAGCCTGATGCTTGAAGCTCTGCCTCGCGCATAGAGTTTGCGTGCGCGCACAGATCACGTCTTCAGGTCCTCAGCCATGCCGCACGCAGTCAGAACACATCAGCCTGATGCTTGAAGCTCTGCCTCGCGCATAGAGTGTGCGTGCGCGCACAGATCACGTCTTCAGGTCCTCAGCCATGCCGCACGCAGTCAGAACACATCAGCCTGATGCTTAAAGCTCTGCCTCGGGCATAGAGTTTGCGTGCGCGCACAGATCAGTCTTCAGGTCCTCAGCCATGCCGCACGCAGTCAGAACACATCAGCCTGATGCTTGAAGCTCTGCCTCGCGCATAGAGTGTGCGTGCGCGCACAGATCAGGTCTCCAGGTCCTTCAGCCATGCCGCACGCAGTCAGAACACATCAGCCTGATGCTTGAAGCTCTGCCTCGGGCATAGAGTTGCGTGCGCGCACAGATCAGGTCTCAGGTCTTCAGCCTATGCCGCACGCAGTCAAACACATCAGCCTGATGCTTGAAGCTCTGCCTCGGGCATAGAGTTTGCGTGCGCGCACAGATCACGTCTTCAGGTCCTCAGCCATGCCGCACGCAGTCAGAACACATCAGCCTGATGCTTGAAGCTCTGCCTCGGGCATAGAATGTGCGTGCGCGCACAGATTAGGTCTCCAGGTCTTCAGCTATGCCGCACGCAGTCAAAACACATCACCCTGATGCGTGAACCTCTGCCTCGCGCATAGAGTTTGTGTGCGCGCACACATCACGTCTTCAGGTCCTCAGCCATGCGCACGCAAGTCAGAACACATCAGCCTGATGCTTGAAAGCTCTGCCTCGGGCATAGAGTGTGCGTGCGCGCACAGATCAGGTCTCCAGGTCTTCAGCTATGCCGCACGCGGTCAAAACACATCACCCTGATGCGTTGAACCTCTGCCTCGCGCATGGAGTTTGCGTGCGCGCACTGATCACGTCTTCAGGTCCTCAGCCATGCGCACGCAGTCAGAACACATCAGCCTGATGCTTTAAAGCTCTGCCTCGCGCATAGACTTTGCGTTGCGCGCCAGATCACGTCTTCAGGTCCTCAGCCATGCCGCACGCAGTCAGAACACATCAGCCTGATGTTGAAGCTCTGCCTCGGGCATAGAATGTGCCGTGCGCGACAGATTAGGTCTCCAGGTCTTCAGCTATGCCGCACGCAGTCAAAACACATCACCTGATGCGTGAACCTCTGCCTCGCGCATAGAGTTGTGTGCGCGCACACATTCACGTCTTTCAGGTCCTCAAGCCATGCCGCACGCAGTCAGAACACATCAGCCTGATGCTTTAAAGCTCTGCCTCGCGCATTGAATGTTTGCTGTGCGTGCACAGATCACGTCTTCAGGTCCTCAGCCATGCCGCACGCAGTCAGAACACATCAGCCTGATGCTTAAGCTCTGCCTCGCGCATAGAAGTTGCGTGCGCGCACAGATCAGGTCTCAGGTCCTCAGCCATGCCGCACGGCACCCAGAAACAAGCCAGCTTATGCTTCAAGCACAGCCGTGCGCGCGGAGTGTGCATGCGCGCACGAACAGGTTCTTCCAGTCCTCAGCCATGCCGCACGCAATCAGAACACGTCAGCCTGATGCTTGAAGCTCTGCCTCGGGCATAGAGTGTGCGTGCGCGCACAGATCAGGTCTCCAGGTCTTCAGCTATGCCGCACGCGGTCAAAACACATCACCCTGATGCGTGAACCTCTGCTCGCGCATGGAGTTTGCGTGCGCGCACTGATCACGTCTTCAGGTCCTCAGCCATGCCGCACGCAGTCAGAACACATCAGCCTGATGCTTAAAGCTCTGCCTCGCGCATAGATTTGCGTGCGCGCACAGATCACGTCTTCAGGTCCTCAGCCATGCCGCACGCAGTCAGAACACATCAGCCTGATGCTTAAAGCTCTGCCTCGGGCATAGAAACTTGCGTGCGCGCACAGATCAGGTCTCCAGGTCCTCAGCCTGCCGCACGCACTCGAACAAGCCAGCTTTCATGCTTCAAGCCTCTGCCCTCGGCCCGGCATAGGTTGCTGTGCGTGCACAGAACACGTCTTCAGGTCCTCAGCCATGCCGCACGCAGTCAGAACACATCAGCCTGATGCTTGAAGCTCTGCCTCGGGCATAGAGTGTGCGTGCGCGCACAGATCAGGTCTCCAGGTCTTCAGCTATGCCGCACGCAGTCAAAACACATCAGCCTGATGCTTAAAGCTCTGCCTCGCGCATAGAGTTTGCGTGGCGTGCACAGAACCACGTCTCCAGGTCCTCAGCCATGCCGCACGCAGTCAGAACACATCAGCCTGATGCTTAAAGCTCTGCCTCGCGCATTGGAGTTGCGTGCGTGCAACAGATCAGGTCTTCCAGGTCCTCAGCCATGCCGCACGCAGTCAGAACACATCAGCCTTGATGCTTGAAGCTCTGCCTCGGGCATAGAATGTGCGTGCGCGCACAGATTCAGGTCTCCAGGTCTTCAGCTATGCCGCACGCAGGTCAAAACACATCACCCTGATGCGTGAACCTCTTGCCTCGCGCATAGAGTTGTGGTGCGCGCACACATCACGTTCTTCAGGTCCTCAGCCATGCCGCACGCAGTCAGAACACATCAGCCTGATGCTTTAAAGCTTGCCTCGCGCATAGAGTTTGCGTGCGGCACAGATCACGTCTTCAGGTCCTCAGCCATGCCGCACGCAGTCAGAACACATCAGCCTGATGCTTAAAGCTCTGCCTCGCGCATAGAGTGTGCGTGCGCGCACAGATCAGGTCTTCAGGTCCTCAGCCATGCCGCACGCAGTCAGAACACATCAGCCTGATGCTTGAAGCTCTGCCTCGCGCATAGAGTGTGCGTGCGCGCACAGATCACGTCTCCAGGTCCTCAGCCATGCCGCACGCAGTCAGAACACATCAGCCTGATGCTTGAAGCTCTGCCTCGGGCATAGAGTGTGCGTGCGCGCACAGATCAGGTCTCCAGGTCCTCAGCCATGCCGCACGCAGTCAGAACACATCAGCCTGATGCTTGAAGCTCTGCCTCGCGCATAGAGTTTGCGTGCGCGCACAGATCAGGTCTTCAGGTCCTCAGCCATGCCGCACGCAGTCAGAACACATCAGCCTGATGCTTGAAGCTCTGCCTCGGGCATAGAGTGTGCGTGCGCGCACAGATCAGGTCTTCAGGTCCTCAGCCATGCCGCACGCAGTCAGAACACATCAGCCTGATGCTTGAAGCTCTGCCTCGGGCATAGAGTGTGCGTGCGCGCACAGATCAGGTCTCCAGGTCCTCAGCCATGCCGCACGCAGTCAAAACACATCAGCCTGATGCTTGAAGCTCTGCCTCGCGCATAGAGTTTGCGTGCGCGCACAGATCACGTCTTCAGGTCCTCAGCCATGCCGCACGCAGTCAGAACACATCAGCCTGATGCTTGAAGCTCTGCCTCGCGCATAGAGTGTGCGTGCGCGCACAGATCAGGTCTCCAGGTCCTCAGCCATGCCGCACGCAGTCAGAACACATCAGCCTGATGCTTGAAGCTCTGCCTCGGGCATAGAGTTGCGTGCGCGCACAGATCAGTTTCCAGGTCCTCAGCCATGCCGCACGCAGTCAGAACACATCAGCCTGATGCTTGAAGCTCTGCCTCGCGCATAGAGTTTGCGTGCGCGCACAGATCAGGTCTTCAGGTCCTCAGCCATGCCGCACGCAGTCAGAACACATCAGCCTGATGCTTGAAGCTCTGCCTCGGGCATAGAGTGTGCGTGCGCGCACAGATCAGGTCTTCAGGTCCTCAGCCATGCCGCACGCAGTCAGAACAATCAGCCTGATGCTTGAAGCTCTGCCTCGCGCATAGAGTGTGCGTGCGCGCACAGATCACGTCTCCAGGTCCTCAGCCATGCCGCACGCAGTCAGAACACATCAGCCTGATGCTTGAAGCTCTGCCTCGCGCATAGAGTTTGCGTGCGCGCACAGATCACGTCTTCAGGTCCTCAGCCATGCCGCACGCAGTCAGAACACATCAGCCTGATGCTTGAAGCTCTGCCTCGCGCATAGAGTTTGCGTGCGCGCACAGATCACGTCTTCAGGTCCTCAGCCATGCCGCACGCAGTCAGAACACATCAGCCTGATGCTTGAAGCTCTGCCTCGGGCATAGAGTTGCGTGCGCGCACAGATCAGGTCTTCAGGTCCTCAGCCATGCCGCACGCAGTCAGAACACATCAGCCTGATGCTTGAAGCTCTGCCTCGGGCATAGAGTGTGCGTGCGCGCACAGACCAGGTCACCAGGTCTTCAGCTATGCCGCACGCAGTCGACACACATCACCCTGATGCTTGAACCTCTGCCTCTGCCTCGCGCATAGAGTTTGCGTGCGCGCACAGAATCAGGTCTTCAGGTCCTCAGCCATGCCGCACGCAGTCAGAACAACATCAGCCTGATGCTTAAGCTCTGCCTCGGCCGCATAGGACTTTGCGTGCGCGCACAGATCACGTGCTTCAGGTCCTCAGGCATGCCGCAACGCAGTCAGAACACATCAAGCCTGATGCTTCAAGCTCTGCCTCGGGCCATAGAACTTGCGTGCGTGTACGATCAGGTCTTCAGGTCCTCAGCCATGCCGCACGTCATCAGAACAAGCCAGCTTCATGCTTCAAGCACAGCCTTGCGCCCGAGAGGTGTGGCGTGCGTGCACAGAACACGTCTCCAGGTCCTCAGCCATGCACGCCACGCAGTGCAGAACACATCAGCCCTGATGCTTGAAGGCTCTGCCTCGGGCATAGGTGTGCGTGCGCGCACAGATCAGGTCTCCAGGTCTTCAGCTATGCCGCACGCAGTCAGAACACATCAGCCTGATGCTTGAAGCTCTGCCTCGGGCATAGAGTGTGCGTGCGCGCACAGATCAGGTCTCCAGGTCCTCAGCCATGCCGCACGCAGTCAAAACACATCAGCCTGATGCTTGAAGCTCTGCCTCGCGCATAGAGTTTGCGTGCGCGCACAGATCAGGTCTCCAGGTCCTCAGCCATGCCGCACGCAGTCAGAACACATCAGCCTGATGCTTAAAGCTCTGCCTCGCGCATAGAGTTTGCGTGCGCGCACAGATCACGTCTTCAGGTCCTCAGCCATGCCGCACGCAGTCAGAACACATCAGCCTGATGCTTGAAGCTCTGCCTCGGGCATAGAGTGTGCGTGCGCGCACAGATCAGGTCTTCAGGTCCTCAGCCATGCCGCACGCAGTCAGAACACATCAGCCTGATGCTTGAAGCTCTGCCTCGCCCGGAGTGTGCGTGCGCGCACAGATCACGTCTCCAGGTCCTCAGCCATGCCGCACGCAGTCAGAACACATCAGCCTGATGCTTGAAGCTCTGCCTCGGGCATAGAGTGTGCGTGCGCGCACAGATCAGGTCTCCAGGTCTTCAGCTATGCCGCACGCAGTCAAAACACATCAGCCTGATGCTTGAAGCTCTGCCTCGCGCATAGAGTTGCGTGCGCGCACAGATCAGGTCTTCCAGGTCCTCAGCCATGCCGCACGCAGTCAGAACACATCAGCCTGATGCTTGAAGCTCTGCCTCGCGCATAGAGTTTGCGTGCGCGCACAGATCAGGTCTTCAGGTCCTCAGCCATGCCGCACGCAGTCAGAACACATCAGCCTGATGCTTGAAGCTCTGCCTCGGGCATAGAGTGTGCGTGCGCGCACAGATCAGGTCTTCAGGTCCTCAGCCATGCCGCACGCAGTCAGAACACATCAGCCTGATGCTTGAAGCTCTGCCTCGCGCATAGAGTGTGCGTGCGCGCACAGATCAGGTCTCCAGGTCCTCAGCCATGCCGCACGCAGTCAGAACACATCAGCCTGATGCTTGAAGCTCTGCCTCGGGCATAGAGTGTGCGTGCGCGCACAGATCAGGTCTCCAGGTCCTCAGCCATGCCGCACGCAGTCAGAACACATCAGCCTGATGCTTGAAGCTCTGCCTCGGGCATAGAGTGTGCGTGCGCGCACAGATCAGGTCTCCAGGTCTTCAGCTATGCCGCACGCAGTCAAAACACATCAGCCTGATGCTTGAAGCTCTGCCTCGCGCATAGAGTTTGCGTGCGCGCACAGATCAGGTCTCCAGGTCCTCAGCCATGCCGCACGCAGTCAGAACACATCAGCCTGATGCTTAAAGCTCTGCCTCGCGCATAGAGTTTGCGTGCGCGCACAGATCACGTCTTCAGGTCCTCAGCCATGCCGCACGCAGTCAGAACACATCAGCCTGATGCTTGAAGCTCTGCCTCGGCATAGAGTGTGCGTGCGCGCACAGATCAGGTCTTCAGGTCCTCAGCCATGCCGCACGCAGTCAGAACACATCAGCCTGATGCTTGAAGCTCTGCCTCGCGCCGGAGTGTGCGTGCGCGCACAGATCACGTCTCCAGGTCCTCAGCCATGCCGCACGCAGTCAGAACACATCAGCCTGATGCTTGAAGCTCTGCCTCGGGCATAGAGTGTGCGTGCGCGCACAGATCAGGTCTCCAGGTCCTCAGCCATGCCGCACGCAGTCAAACACATCAGCCTGATGCTTGAAGCTCTGCCTCGCGCATAGAGTTTGCGTGCGCGCACAGATCACGTCTTCAGGTCCTCAGCCATGCCGCACGCAGTCAGAACACATCAGCCTGATGCTTGAAGCTCTGCCTCGGGCATAGAGTGTGCGTGCGCGCACAGATCAGGTCTTCAGGTCCTCAGCCATGCCGCACGCAGTCAGAACACATCAGCCTGATGCTTGAAGCTCTGCCTCGGGCATAGAGTGTGCGTGCGCGCACAGATCAGGTCTCCAGGTCTTCAGCTATGCCGCACGCAGTCAAACACATCAGCCTGATGCTTGAAGCTCTGCCTCGCGCATAGAGTTTGCGTGCGCGCACAGATCACGTCTTCAGGTCCTCAGCCATGCCGCACGCAGTCAGAACACATCAGCCTGATGCTTGAAGCTCTGCCTCGCGCATAGAGTGTGCGTGCGCGCACAGATCACGTCTCCAGGTCCTCAGCCATGCCGCACGCAGTCAAAACACATCAGCCTGATGCTTGAAGCTCTGCCTCGGGCATAGAGTTGCGTGCGCGCACAGATCAGTTTCCAGGTCCTCAGCCATGCCGCACGCAGTCAGAACACATCAGCCTGATGCTTGAAGCTCTGCCTCGCGCATAGAGTTTGCGTGCGCGCACAGATCAGGTCTTCAGGTCCTCAGCCATGCCGCACGCAGTCAGAACACATCAGCCTGATGCTTGAAGCTCTGCCTCGGGCATAGAGTGTGCGTGCGCGCACAGATCAGGTCTTCAGGTCCTCAGCCATGCCGCACGCAGTCAGAACACATCAGCCTGATGCTTGAAGCTCTGCCTCGCGCATAGAGTGTGCGTGCGCGCACAGATCAGGTCTCCAGGTCCTCAGCCATGCCGCACGCAGTCAGAACACATCAGCCTGATGCTTGAAGCTCTGCCTCGCGCATAGAGTTTGCGTGCGCGCACAGATCACGTCTTCAGGTCCTCAGCCATGCCGCACGCAGTCAGAACACATCAGCCTGATGCTTGAAGCTCTGCCTCGCGCATAGAGTTTGCGTGCGCGCACAGATCACGTCTTCAGGTCCTCAGCCATGCCGCACGCAGTCAGAACACATCAGCCTGATGCTTGAAGCTCTGCCTCGGGCATAGAAGTTGCGTGCGCGCACAGATCAGGTCTTCAGGTCCTCAGCCATGCCGCACGCAGTCAGACACATCAGCCTGATGCTTGAAGCTCTGCCTCGGGCATAGAGTGTGCGTGCGCGCACAGATCAGGTCTCCAGGTCCTCAGCCATGCCGCACGCAGTCAGAACACATCAGCCTGATGCTTGAAGCTCTGCCTCGCGCATAGAGTTTGCGTGCGCGCACAGATCAGGTCTTCAGGTCCTCAGCCATGCCGCACGCAGTCAGAACACATCAGCCTGATGCTTAAAGCTCTGCCTCGCGCATAGAGTTTGCGTGCGCGCACAGATCACGTCTTCAGGTCCTCAGCCATGCCGCACGCAGTCAGAACACATCAGCCTGATGCTTAAAGCTCTGCCTCGGGCATAGAACTTGCGTGCGCGCACAGATCAGGTCTTCAGGTCCTCAGCCATGCCGCACGCAGTCAGAACACATCAGCCTGATGCTTGAAGCTCTGCCTCGCGCCGGAGTGTGCGTGCGCGCACAGATCACGTCTCCAGGTCCTCAGCCATGCCGCACGCAGTCAGAACACATCAGCCTGATGCTTGAAGCTCTGCCTCGGGCATAGAGTGTGCGTGCGCGCACAGATCAGGTCTCCAGGTCTTCAGCCATGCCGCACGCAGTCAGAACACATCAGCCTGATGCTTGAAGCTCTGCCTCGGGCATAGAGTGTGCGTGCGCGCACAGATCAGGTCTCCAGGTCTTCAGCCATGCCGCACGCAGTCAAAACACATCAGCCTGATGCTTGAAGCTCTGCCTCGCGCATAGAGTTTGCGTGCGCGCACAGATCAGGTCTCCAGGTCCTCAGCCATGCCGCACGCAGTCAGAACACATCAGCCTGATGCTTAAAGCTCTGCCTCGCGCATAGAGTTTGCGTGCGCGCACAGATCACGTCTTCAGGTCCTCAGCCATGCCGCACGCAGTCAGAACACATCAGCCTGATGCTTGAAGCTCTGCCTCGGGCATAGAGTGTGCGTGCGCGCACAGATCAGGTCTTCAGGTCCTCAGCCATGCCGCACGCAGTCAGAACACATCAGCCTGATGCTTGAAGCTCTGCCTCGCGCATAGAGTGTGCGTGCGCGCACAGATCACGTCTCCAGGTCCTCAGCCATGCCGCACGCAGTCAGAACACATCAGCCTGATGCTTGAAGCTCTGCCTCGGGCATAGAGTGTGCGTGCGCGCACAGATCAGGTCTCCAGGTCTTCAGCCATGCCGCACGCAGTCAAAACACATCAGCCTGATGCTTGAAGCTCTGCCTCGGGCATAGAGTTTGCGTGCGCGCACAGATCAGGTCTTCAGGTCCTCAGCCATGCCGCACGCAGTCAGAACACATCAGCCTGATGCTTGAAGCTCTGCCTCGCGCATAGAGTTTGCGTGCGCGCACAGATCAGGTCTTCAGGTCCTCAGCCATGCCGCACGCAGTCAGAACACATCAGCCTGATGCTTGAAGCTCTGCCTCGCGCATAGAGTTTGCGTGCGCGCACAGATCAGGTCTTCAGGTCCTCAGCCATGCCGCACGCAGTCAGAACACATCAGCCTGATGCTTGAAGCTCTGCCTCGCGCATAGAGTTTGCGTGCGCGCACAGATCAGGTCTTCAGGTCCTCAGCCATGCCGCACGCAGTCAGAACACATCAGCCTGATGCTTGAAGCTCTGCCTCGCGCATAGAGTTTGCGTGCGCGCACAGATCACGTCTTCAGGTCCTCAGCCATGCCGCACGCAGTCAGAACACATCAGCCTGATGCTTGAAGCTCTGCCTCGGGCATAGAAGTTGCGTGCGCGCACAGATCAGGTCTTCAGGTCCTCAGCCATGCCGCACGCAGTCAGAACACATCAGCCTGATGCTTGAAGCTCTGCCTTGCGCATAGAGTGTGCGTGCGCGCACAGATCACGTCTCCAGGTCCTCAGCCATGCCGCACGCAGTCAGAACACATCAGCCTGATGCTTGAAGCTCTGCCTCGGGCATAGAGTGTGCGTGCGCGCACAGATCAGGTCTCCAGGTCTTCAGCTATGCCGCACGCAGTCAGAACACATCAGCCTGATGCTTGAAGCTCTGCCTCGGGCATAGAGTGTGCGTGCGCGCACAGATCAGGTCTCAGGTCTTCAGCCATGCCGCACGCAGTCAAAACACATCAGCCTGATGCTTGAAGCTCTGCCTCGCGCATAGAGTTTGCGTGCGCGCACAGATCAGGTCTCCAGGTCCTCAGCCATGCCGCACGCAGTCAGAACACATCAGCCTGATGCTTGAAGCTCTGCCTCGCGCATAGAGTTTGCGTGCGCGCACAGATCACGTCTTCAGGTCCTCAGCCATGCCGCACGCAGTCAGAACACATCAGCCTGATGCTTGAAGCTCTGCCTCGGGCATAGAGTGTGCGTGCGCGCACAGATCAGGTCTTCAGGTCCTCAGCCATGCCGCACGCAGTCAGAACACATCAGCTGATGCTTGAAGCTCTGCCTCGCGCATAGAGTGTGCGTGCGCGCACAGATCACGTCTCCAGGTCCTCAGCCATGCCGCACGCAGTCAGAACACATCAGCCTGATGCTTGAAGCTCTGCCTCGGGCATAGAGTGTGCGTGCGCGCACAGATCAGGTCTCCAGGTCTTCAGCTATGCCGCACGCAGTCAAAACACATCAGCCTGATGCTTGAAGCTCTGCCTCGCGCATAGAGTGTGCGTGCGCGCACAGATCAGGTCTCCAGGTCTTCAGCCATGCCGCACGCAGTCAGAACACATCAGCCTGATGCTTGAAGCTCTGCCTCGGGCATAGAGTGTGCGTGCGCGCACAGATCAGGTCTCCAGGTCTTCAGCCATGCCGCACGCAGTCAAAACACATCAGCCTGATGCTTGAAGCTCTGCCTCGCGCATAGAGTTTGCGTGCGCGCACAGATCAGGTCTTCAGGTCCTCAGCCATGCCGCACGCAGTCAGAACACATCAGCCTGATGCTTGAAGCTCTGCCTCGCGCATAGAGTTTGCGTGCGCGCACAGATCACGTCTTCAGGTCCTCAGCCATGCCGCACGCAGTCAGAACACATCAGCCTGATGCTTGAAGCTCTGCCTCGGGCATAGAGTGTGCGTGCGCGCACAGATCAGGTCTTCAGGTCCTCAGCCATGCCGCACGCAGTCAGAACACATCAGCCTGATGCTTGAAGCTCTGCCTCGCGCATAGAGTGTGCGTGCGCGCACAGATCACGTCTCCAGGTCCTCAGCCATGCCGCACGCAGTCAGAACACATCAGCCTGATGCTTGAAGCTCTGCCTCGGGCATAGAGTGTGCGTGCGCGCACAGATCAGGTCTCCAGGTCTTCAGCCATGCCGCACGCAGTCAGAACACATCAGCCTGATGCTTGAAGCTCTGCCTCGGGCATAGAGTGTGCGTGCGCGCACAGATCAGGTCTCCAGGTCTTCAGCCATGCCGCACGCAGTCAGAACACATCAGCCTGATGCTTGAAGCTCTGCCTCGGGCATAGAGTGTGCGTGCGCGCACAGATCAGGTCTCCAGGTCTTCAGCTATGCCGCACGCAGTCAAACACATCAGCCTGATGCTTGAAGCTCTGCCTCGCGCATAGAGTTTGCGTGCGCGCACAGATCAGGTCTTCAGGTCCTCAGCCATGCCGCACGCAGTCAGAACACATCAGCCTGATGCTTAAAGCTCTGCCTCGCGCATAGAGTTTGCGTGCGCGCACAGATCAGGTCTTCAGGTCCTCAGCCATGCCGCACGCAGTCAGAACACATCAGCCTGATGCTTGAAGCTCTGCCTCGCGCATAGAGTGCGTGCGCGCACAGATCAGGTCTTCAGGTCCTCAGCCATGCCGCACGCAGTCAGAACACATCAGCCTGATGCTTGAAGCTCTGCCTCGGGCATAGAGTGTGCGTGCGCGCACAGATCAGGTCTCCAGGTCCTCAGCCATGCCGCACGCAGTCAAACACATCAGCCTGATGCTTGAAGCTCTGCCTCGGCATAGAGTGTGCGTGCGCGCACAGATCAGGTCTCCAGGTCTTCAGCTATGCCGCACGCAGTCAAAACACATCAGCCTGATGCTTGAAGCTCTGCTCGCGCATAGAGTTTGCGTGCGCGCAGATCACGTCTTCAGGTCCTCAGCCATGCCGCACGCAGTCAGAACACATCAGCCTGATGCTTGAAGCTCTGCCTCGGGCATAGTTGTGCGTGCGCGCACAGATCAGGTCTTCAGGTCCTCAGCCATGCCGCACGCAGTCAGAACACATCAGCCTGATGCTTGAAGCTCTGCCTCGGCATAGAGTGTGCGTGCGCGCACAGATCAGGTCTTCAGGTCTTCAGCCATGCCGCACGCAGTCAAACACATCAGCCTGATGCTTGAAGCTCTGCCTCGCGCATAGAGTTGCGTGCGCGCACAGATCAGGTCTTCAGGTCCTCAGCCATGCCGCACGCAGTCAGAACACATCAGCCTGATGCTTGAAGCTCTGCCTCGCGCATAGAGTGTGCGTGCGCGCACAGATCACGTCTCCAGGTCCTCAGCCATGCCGCACGCAGTCAGAACACATCAGCCTGATGCTTGAAGCTCTGCCTCGGGCATAGAGTGTGCGTGCGCACAGATCAGTCTTCCAGGTCCTCAGCCATGCCGCACGCAGTCAGAACACATCAGCCTGATGCTTAAGCTCTGCCTCGCGCATAGAGTTTGCGTGCGCGCACAGATCAGGTCTTCAGGTCCTCAGCCATGCCGCACGCAGTCAGAACACATCAGCCTGATGCTTGAAGCTCTGCCTCGGGCATAGAGTGTGCGTGCGCGCACAGATCAGGTCTTCAGGTCCTCAGCCATGCCGCACGCAGTCAGAACACATCAGCTGATGCTTGAAGCTCTGCCTGCGCGCATAGAGTGTGCGTGCGCGCACAGATCAGGTCTCAGGTCCTCAGCCATGCCGCACGCAGTCAGAACACATCAGCCTGATGCTTGAAGCTCTGCCTCGCGCATAGAGTTTGCGTGCGCGCACAGATCAGGTCTTCCAGGTCCTCAGCCATGCCGCACGCAGTCAGAACACATCAGCCTGATGCTTGAAGCTCTGCCTCGCGCATAGAGTTTGCGTGCGCGCACAGATCACGTCTTCAGGTCCTCAGCCATGCCGCACGCAGTCAGAAACATCAGCCTGATGCTTGAAGCTCTGCCTCGCGCATAGAGTTTGCGTGCGCGCACAGATCAGGTCTTCAGGTCCTCAGCCATGCCGCACGCAGTCAGAACACATCAGCCTGATGCTTGAAGCTCTGCCTCGGGCATAGAGTGCGTGCGCGCACAGATCAGGTCTCCAGGTCTTCAGCTATGCCGCACGCAGTCAAACACATCAGCCTGATGCTTGAAGCTCTGCCTCGCGCGCATAGAGTTTGCGTGCGCGCACAGATCAGGTCTTCAGGTCCTCAGCCATGCCGCACGCAGTCAGAACACATCAGCCTGATGCTTAAGCTCTGCCTCGCGCATAGAGTTTGCGTGCGCGCACAGATCACGTCTTCAGGTCCTCAGCCATGCCGCACGCAGTCAGAACACATCAGCCTGATGCTTAAAGCTCTGCCTCGGGCATAGAACTTGCGTGCGCGCACAGATCAGGTCTTCAGGTCCTCAGCCATGCCGCACGCAGTCAGAACACAAGCCTGATGCTTGAAGCTCTGCCTCGCGCCGGAGTGTGCGTGCGCGCACAGATCAGGTCTCCAGGTCCTCAGCCATGCCGCACGCAGTCAGAACACATCAGCCTGATGCTTGAAGCTCTGCCTCGGGCATAGAGTGTGCGTGCGCGCACAGATCAGGTCTCCAGGTCTTCAGCTATGCCGCACGCAGTCAGAACACATCAGCCTGATGCTTGAAGCTCTGCCTCGGCATAGAGTGTGCGTGCGCGCACAGATCAGGTCTCCAGGTCTTCAGCATGCCGCACGCAGTCAAAACACATCAGCCTGATGCTTGAAGCTCTGCCTCGCGCATAGAGTTGCGTGCGCGCACAGATCACGTCTCCAGGTCCTCAGCCATGCCGCACGCAGTCAGAACACATCAGCCTGATGCTTGAAGCTCTGCCTCGCGCATAGAGTTTGCGTGCGCGCACAGATCAGGTCTTCAGGTCCTCAGCCATGCCGCACGCAGTCAGAACACATCAGCCTGATGCTGAAGCTCTGCCTCGGGCATAGAGTGTGCGTGCGCGCACAGATCAGGTCTTCAGGTCCTCAGCCATGCCGCACGCAGTCAGAACAATCAGCCTCATGCTTGAGCACAGCCTTGCGCCCGGGGAGTGTGCGTGCGCGCACAGAATCACGTCTCAGGTCCTCAGCCATGCCGCACGCAGTCAGAACACATCAGCCTGATGCTTGAAGCTCTGCCTCGCGCATAGAGTTTGCGTGCGCGCACAGATCACGTCTTCAGGTCCTCAGCCATGCCGCACGCAGTCAGAACACATCAGCCTGATGCTTAAAGCTCTGCCTCGCGCATAGAGTTTGCGTGCGCGCACAGATCAGGTTTCCAGGTCCTCAGCCATGCCGCACGCAGTCAGAACACATCAGCCTGATGCTTAAAGCTCTGCCTCGCGCATAGAGTTTGCGTGCGCGCACAGATCAGGTCTTCAGGTCCTCAGCCATGCCGCACGCAGTCAGAACACATCAGCCTGATGCTTGAAAGCTCTGCCTCGCGCATAGAGTGTGCGTGCGCGCACAGATCAGGTCTTCAGGTCCTCAGCCATGCCGCACGCAGTCAGAACACATCAGCCTGATGCTTGAAGCTCTGCCTCGCGCATAGAGTTGCGTGCGCGCACAGATCAGGTCTCCAGGTCCTCAGCCATGCCGCACGCAGTCAGAACACATCAGCCTGATGCTTGAAGCTCTGCCTCGCGCATAGAGTTTGCGTGCGCGCACAGATCACGTCTTCAGGTCCTCAGCCATGCCGCACGCAGTGAACACATCAGCCTGATGCTTGAAGCTCTGCCTCGGGCATAGAGTTGCGTGCGCGCACAGATCAGGTCTTCAGGTCCTCAGCCATGCCGCACGCAGTCAGAACACATCAGCCTGATGCTTGAAGCTCTGCCTCGCGCATAGAGTGTGCGTGCGCGCACAGATCAGGTCTCCAGGTCCTCAGCCATGCCGCACGCAGTCAGAACACATCAGCCTGATGCTTGAAGCTCTGCCTCGCGCATAGAGTGTGCGTGCGCGCACAGATCAGGTCTCCAGGTCCTCAGCCATGCCGCACGCAGTCAGAACACATCAGCCTGATGCTTGAAGCTCTGCCCGCGGCATAGAGTGTGCGTGCGCGCACAGATCAGGTCTCCAGGTCTTCAGCCATGCCGCACGCAGTCAAACACATCAGCCTGATGCTTGAAGCTCTGCCTCGCGCATAGAGTTGCGTGCGCGCACAGATCAGGTCTCCAGGTCCTCAGCCATGCCGCACGCAGTCAGAACACATCAGCCTGATGCTTAAAGCTCTGCCTCGGCATAGAGTTGCGTGCGCGCACAGATCACGTCTTCAGGTCCTCAGCCATGCCGCACGCAGTCAGAACACATCAGCCTGATGCTTGAAGCTCTGCCTCGGGCATAGAGTGTGCGTGCGCGCACAGATCAGGTCTTCAGGTCCTCAGCCATGCCGCACGCACCAGAACACATCAGCCTGATGCTTGAAGCTCTGCCTCGCGCATAGAGTGTGCGTGCGCGCACAGATCACGTCTCCAGGTCCTCAGCCATGCCGCACGCAGTCAGAACACATCAGCCTGATGCTTGAAGCTCTGCCTCGCGCATAGAGTTTGTGCGTGCGCGCACAGATCACGTCTTCAGGTCCTCAGCATGCCGCACGCAGTCAGAAACACATCAGCCTGATGCTTAAAGCTCTGCCTCGCGCATAGAGTTTGCGTGCGCGCACAGATCACGTCTTCAGGTCCTCAGCCATGCCGCACGCAGTCAGAACACATCAGCCTGATGCTTAAGCTCTGCCTCGGGCATAGAAGTTGCGTGCGCGCACAGATCAGGTCTTCAGGTCTTCAGCTATGCCGCACGCAGTCAGACACACATCAGCCTGATGCTTGAACCTCTGCCTCGCGCATAGAGTTTGCGTGCGCGCACAGATCACGTCTCCAGGTCCTCAGCCATGC